>QZGG01000708.1:0-112793 GCA_006409495.1 Sedum album
GTTATCTTTATTCGTAGCGAAACAAACTTCAATATGTTGTTTTTTGCTTTCATCCAGACTATTGCAGAATCAGTAGGTGATTGGTATTTCGGAAGAGAACTTGCCAAGGAGATTGATAGCGCTTATCCTTCAGACTCGAGTTGCCGTAATCTAATACCATAGAGCGGCCGCAAAGGTACACATTTCCGGCCATTGTTGAAGAAATTTTTCGTTAGCAGAATATGTTTCCTAAATTTATAATGACAACATTTTGCAGGTGTAGTCTTCTGGCTCCTTGCACATTCAACAACATGTTTCAAATCATAAGGGTAGCCATTTTTAGGACTTAGCAAATACAAAAAAACACTAGTCAGGAATTTATATTAGCTTCATTATGGTAGACAGGAATTGGGGAGGGATGCTACAAACTCTTATTTGTATATACGGATTGGTTCTGACCAATCTAAGATTGGATCCTACCAACAAATTGTTGGGTTAGGAAATATTTATTTTCATTATATTAACCTGAAGGTTTCTGAAGGACATGTTATGTTTAATATGCCCTGCAACAGAAAAGAACAGAAATATGATTGAGCAAGAGTAAGCAGGATTTGTTGATTTCAAGAGTACTGATAGAGTCTATGAGTTACCATTCAAAAGATAAAGTTTATGAACTACCATTCTAATAATAAAATTAGTAAATTAATAAATAATATAATTAATAAAAATAAAAAATCAACTTTGCCAATATTGTTTTTAACGACATAAAGATGAGGAATAGGGCGGGTGGTCCGATTTGATCAAAATTGAAAGTGGTTATATCCAAAAAAAGTTGAATGGGTGATTTTGTTAAAATCCACCTAATGAACGGGTGGTTTTCGGCAAAATCCATGTACTCAACATTATACTTAACAACATATAAGTGATGGAATAGTAAAGAGATGGTCAGATTTAAATAAAATTGAAGTGTGGTTATATAAAAACAAATTGAAAGGATGGTTTCGTTAAAATTTACCTATTTGACGGGTGATTTTCAGCAAAAAAAACCCTTTAAATATTCATGATTTACGAAATATCAGGTTACTACCATTCATGGACATTAACTTATGTTTATTTGGACCAAGTTCACTATTAGAGATTTTGCATAATAATGTATTATAATACACATTAAGCTTAGTTGAAAGTTCTTTGAATTTACTAATTTATTATAATGAGTGCCTACAAATATACATGGTTCTGAAGTTGTCAATGTTTTTGGAATGTGATACCTATCATTTTCGTCACCGATTAAGGTTTGAAAATAAAAGAAATCTTCATGTAACTATAGAAGGCTATCTAATTGTCAACGCCTACGAGAAGATCGCTTCGATTTAAGAAAGGGTCGCTTGGATTTATCCATGGTTTGTTTATTTCTTTTCCTGAAATCCTATTTCGGTCGGATTCAAAATAAATTAGAATTAAAAAATAGGATTTAGATTAGAATCTATATTTAGATATTAGAATATATTATAATATGTCATTTTGGACTGTTCCGTTTATTTTTTTATTTCCCCATGAGTCGTATGTTTGGAACAACAGGGGCAGAATTTTCTCAATTCCAATCGACTAGGTTTATTGTGTCGATTCTTTTGTGTAATATATCTGGAAATACCCCTTGAGTTTTTATTAACACTGTTTCGAACACAACTGATACATTCCAAAATAATCGTTACTCGTACATCTTTACTCTTGGCCATGTTTTTGGAATGTGATACCTCTCTCAAATTTACTCTAGGTGCATTCAAGAGGGTTAAACCTCATACCTCTAATATCGAAATCAAGGGCTACTCTAATGACCTGGAGATTGTATTTATAAGCCACATGTCATCCGTTCGATTTATGTTGGGTGCTAAAGTAGTGAGCCTCTAACGGGTTGAGTTTAAAAATGACTATTTAAGTGTGCACCATGAATATACCATATTACAAAGAAATTGAAGGTAATATTTGTATCCTTATATGATTTTTCTTTGTACTTCATAATCTTTGTTTGTTTTAGTTTCTCCTAATCTAAACAAAGTATTAGTTAGGAATTGTTATTTTCATACATTCGTATAAAAATATCCACGGTTCATATAATTATAAGTTATCATTTATGGACCTCAATATATCTTTTTTTGAACCACGTATTGTATTTATGCAAGTTGGTCTCTTTTTTCTCCGTCTTCTTCCTAACTTGCTAAGTTAAGAGAGTCCTTATTGTATTTCAAGTTGTAGTTAGTTGTGTTATAGTTACGTAAGTTTGGTGGTTATCAATGGAAAATCAGATTCAGGGTTATCAGAGAAAAATTACAAAAATAGGTTGGTAAGGTTGTGTAGTGCACGACATACATGGTGTTTGCTGGATTTTTTTACGAACGACAATGGAGGAATGCTATGGATTGTGTTTAGTTATGAAAGATTGTCAGAATTTTGCTTTTTTGCTTCATCTATTGTTTTATAACATATGTGACTTCGAATTGTCAGTAGGATAAGGATCAGGAAAATAGATTGAAGTATGAAATACAAAGTTATTGTCAGTAGGATAAGGATCAGGAGAATAGATCAGGGTCACATTGCAGATCGCAGATATTGTTCAATCGGAAGTTAAGGGATACCGAAATTCGGCCGGAATTCAAATGCAGTTGGATAAGGTTCACACTTCTGTCCCATATGCAGATGAAACAAACATCTCGTTTCATCACCGACTCAGTTTAGAATCAAACATTTCTGATCTATCTGTTTCGTTGGGACTTGTGACGCCTACAATAATGACGAGTTCGGCAAACCCTAGTCATCATCTGTTTAAAACTATAGATACTAGTGGACAAGAACAAACTATCGAGGGCTCAAAAATTAAAAAGGAAAAGGAAAATTAAAGAACAAACATACTAGTTCTGGGATGCTTTGCTAAGAGTGCCCTCTTCGAAGGAGCCCCCACGTCGAAGGAGATAAGTTTCTATGCAACACTTGTCGCGCCCCTACATTTTAGATTTCGGTTTTTAGGTTTTCATATTGTACTGAGCGAGGTAAATGACTTACTTTAGCATTTCAGTTAACTTCGTATTTTTCAGTTATATTAATTTAGACTAGGAAAAGATTCAAGGAGGACCAATACATTTATGTGAGACGGAAGGACATCATCTCAACCGTTGATTTTCATCAATCCAACATTTAATATTGATAACCGTCACTCACCAACCGCCCCGCGTTTTTTGCTAATTGATTATAAATTTAAATAAAAAACCAATTTCTCAACCGCTGTATTAATCAAAATCAACGGTTGAGGTTTTTTTTGTTTTTGTTTTTTTTTGTTTTTGAAAAGGGATTACAGGAATTTCACTCTTACCCCATGACTCGAACCCAAGACCTGTTGGCCCAGGTAGTGGGTGCCTAACCACTAGGCCAACGGTTGAGGTTAAATCTTCATGTCTCACAAAAATTTAATGTCCTTCTAGAACTCAACCCATTCAGACTAAATAATTATTTAGTTTTTCTTGTTGTACTCATTGGGCATTTGCCCACATTTATCAAAAAAAATTGAATTTTCTTGAAGCTAGAGTAATGGTAATTTGGGTCAATCTCACATAGAAGTGCAATATTTTTATCGAAAGAGAAATAAGTAAAATAATAAGAATATGTGAAATTGGACATGGTATCCGCGGACCTTAAGAATCCTTAAGGGTCTCCGGATCTCTAAATTAATTTACAAGTACAACTTAAACTACGAGAAATTGTAATAAAATATACCCAGAAATCACTAATTAATTTATTTTTACAATATATCAATATTATTTCAAGCTAAATAAATATTTTTTACATATTAAATACATATTACTCCGTATCGCCATAACGATTAGATTGTCGCCACATCGACTAAGTGGCTTGACGGTAGATTAGCGCCCTGATTCGACGAGGCGCCGTAAAATCAATGATCTTAACAAATCTCAATTTCCTTTCCATATCTCTTTTCTGTTTCTTTGGTTGATAAAGGCCTAAAGGTTTGGTTTTTTACTATTTTGTACAGTGACAATGCCGCCTGCTTTGATTAACCCTAACCCGGTTGTTTACGGAAAGAAAGAGCCACGGAGCAGGATAGAGAGGTTGAATTTGGATGAATATTCGGTCGAGCCTATTGATCAACTTGAAGTTTTTGATATCCTTTTTGCTCTTTGTTATATGTCGGTTACTCACTTCGGTGTTTCTACTATGCTGGTTGTTTAAGCTCGATGTTTAGATGCTCTGAATCTCTTATTTATTGTTTTATATTCACGCAATTTAGTTGTATTGATATGTAGGTGTTTCGGATTCATACTGTGTTCTAAGCTACTGAACTATACTTGTATCTTGGAAGTCATTGGAGTATATGGTTTATGCTTTTAAAGTATGCTAGTTTGGTAGTAGTTTTCATTAACATGTCACTTATTGAAGAGATGTGTGGGTTCATGAATACGGTAGTTGGACAACTCGGACCTGTTAGTATCATTCAGCTTCATTGTTAAGTGTTTTTAACTTCGACTTTGTTTAGAATGTCAGCTTGGTTATATTATCCAATCTGAGTTTCCATGTCTTAACAATATTTGAAGATTGTAATGTGGTGAGTAAAAATGGAATCATGTGTTCATTAGCGTGAGTATTCCTTAAAATTAATAGAACTGGTTTTAAAGGTGAAGGTTTTGGCAGTACGCAAAGTGCTTTCCCTTAACATTTTCAACATCACATCAAATATCAGAGACCCTGAACATCCTCTTTCTCTAGAGGAGTTAAAAGTGGTGACTGAAGATGCTATAGAAGTAGATGACGAGCGAAGCTATGTAAGGTATACAGATTTCCGTGTTCTGGTTGGCTCCTTTCTTGTTTAAAAGTGGCATTCTTGTAAAAATGGTCAACTTTTCAGGGTTACGTTCACTCCAACAATGCAGCATTGCAGTTTATCACCAACTATCGGTCTTTCTCTACGTGTAAAACTCATGCGAAGCTTGCCCTCCCGTTTTAAAGTATGTACTATAACCCTTGTCAGATTCAATCTTGTGAACAGCCAATAATTTACATTTAGATTTTTAAAAATCATCTTAAGTTTGCACTAATTTTTTGTTGGGAACTAAGGTTTCACGTAGTTGGTATTCGGCATATTAATCTTTATCACGAATTTACTCGACTTCATTTCGAAAGTTCTCGTGTATCTGAAAAAATATTGGACGCACTCATTAGTCATTACCATGTTTTACCTTTTTAGATTGACATCAGGGTGGCTCCAGGAACTCTTGCAACAGAGGATGCAGGTATTGTCATTATTCTACTGTTTACATGACCCTTATCAAAAATAGTTTTTGAAAAACAAAACCAAAAAGTGTGCATAGCCAACACCCAATAGTCAATAGTGACATTTCATGCTATTATTACAAGCTTGCTATTGTAGTCGGTTTCTGTGATTATCTCTCTTCTATTCCTAATTTTGCTAGTTTCAGTTAATAACCAGTTGAATGATAAAGAACGTGTTGCGGCAGCTCTGGAGAACCCACGCCTTATGGAAGTGCTTGAAGAATGTTTGGCTCCCACAAATGACTAAATATTATGGCTGCAACTATCCGAAATTAGTAATTGTGTCAAACGTATGGCTTGTGTTTTGCTCGTAAGAAAATGATAAAGATTGTTATACATCTTATGCACGTTTAATCATAGTTACAATATATAACTGTATACGGATATCAAATTCAAGTCAGGATGAAACATGTGCTTATGTTTAAAGTACTAAGAATAATAGCCTGAATATGTACATGTATGAATTCCAGTGAGCAAATAATATTTATTTTCTCAAGAGGTTTCTTCTCATCTTGTACCAATGCCATTAAGTGCCTCTCCGTGAACAGAACTCTTGGTATAGAATAAGGTCACCAGAATGGAAAGCTTAAGGAATGTAGCATAGTCACTCAACTTTTGTTCCCAATAGCCTTTGAATCTACATACACAAACAACACAAAGAAAATATATCAAAATGATCATTCAAATCCCATAAAATTAATTGGTAGGACTTCCCTACACAAACTCGAACAAAACAATTGTAGATAATTTTAAAATCTTACTCAATAGAATTCGTGAGACATGATCTTGATCAATGGTTGATACATGTATACTAGTAAAACTTGCCTCATTGAGAATGTATATGTTGATGCAGCAGTAAATCATATACCTGGATAACAGTCTTCAAACATTCAAGATATATGCCCTGGAATAAACTGATAAGGCAAATTATACACGGAAAGAAGCTTGCAACCAATTTCAGACCATTTGGAAATCATTCAAAATTTCTGCTCACTGGCCTCATTGTCACAAAATCAACTTCTGGCAGTTAACACCGGAGCTTTTTGTAGTGCTAGCAGGAATGCAAGTTGAAATCGAGAGAAGAGCTAAGTTCCCTTGAATTAGGCAAGAGAGCAAGCTAGCTTTTTGGGAGATGAAAGAGCGGTTTGAGCGGTTGCCATAAAGAACTTTCATGTAGCTTACCTAGAAGTGAACAAAGCACAATGTAAACTTAAGTCTGACTCAACTTTGATATGACAGTTTCAGTTCAATAAAAGTCTTGACAGAAGTTATATATCTTCTCAACACCAAGTCACGATGTGTTTTGCGGCTTGGAGACAAGCAACAGTTAACAACAAGATTGCGAACAACCAGACTGCACACAGAAGGTTAATAGTTTGATAGGGTCCAACTCTTTTGTGCATTAGAATAGAAAGAAATGAGCAACTTCTAAACAAGATTATTGGCACCAATATAAAACGACGTCATATTGAAATAAAAGATGTTGGTTTGATACTTGCAGAAAATATCTGCACCTCATCAGCTAAATCATCGCTATTGTTCAACTTAAATTAAGACGTATATATATCATTGCAATAGAACCTTTCAAAGAAGTCAAAGGTTTTATGACATTTTAGGTGTAAATATCTAACAGTATAAATTATGTCAGCATTTTACGAATCATAGATTAAACATAAATATTGATAGTTAGTAGCTAGCATTTTCAGGGAACTTGTCAATAACATATACATATACTGCTTTCTATAATTCACTAGTTGGGTTATTGTGTGCCTTTTTTATCCAGGTTCATACAGAATTAATATAGTTTCCATCATAAAAAACAATGTCATTTGGGAAGTCAACTAATCCTTCCCTATCGAGGAAAAAGTAAACTCACGCAAAACATAAGATTAGGGGAAGGTGGGAAATTAGGGGAAGGTGGGAAGACTAATGCGCTAAGTTCCAAGGACTTCTTTAACATTTAAATGTAACATAATGCAAACATATAATAATTGAATTAACAATTGTTTCAAAGCAAGAGCCAGAAATGTAGAGATTCCTTAACATTATGTCTACATTTCAGTGTTTGCATATAAAAATAAGAATTGAAAACACATTATATAGAAGCCACAATTAGCATTGCAAACCACAACACACTTGTGAAAGCAAAGCATAGTTCATTATTTTCAATTTTTGCATAGAGAAAATGGCTGAAAGTGCACTAACCTCGCTACTCTTTAAGCTTGCATCATTGGCCAATGAAGAGTTGAGACTTCTGCGAGTAATCCCCGATGATGTAGAATTTATCAAAGATGAAGTTGCCAGCATCATAGAGTTCTTGAGAAGCGCAGAGGCTTCAAAGGGAAACGAACTAGCTCCCAGAAATTGGGTTAAGCAACTGAGAGATGTAGCTTATGATGCAGAAGATGCTCTGGATGAAGCCATGATGCTTCATTTTATGCCTCGAAACGAAGATAAAATTTGTCTGTTCCCCAGATATGCCTTCCATCATCTCAGGAATGTTCGGTCTAGGCATAAAATTGCCAATACCATGGGCTCCATCAGGTCCAAGTTTGAAAATATTTCACAAAGAAACGGACGATATCCGCCTGGTTTCAGGGCTGCTACAAGCAACGAATCGACTTCGAAACGGGAGGATCACTACAATCATCAAGAAGATGCACTATTCCATGTAAAGCTGAATTGGTGGGGATTGAGGGCCCCAAAGCTGACTTGATAACTTTGCTGGTATCAGCAGAGAATACACTTAAGGTTATTTCTGTCATCGGGATGGGAGGATTAGGGAAAAGCACTCTTGTCAAGACAGTTTTCGACGATCCAGGCATAAAAAATCATTTCCATTACTGTGCATGGATCACATTCTCTCAAACTTTCAAAATAAAGTCCTTGCTGAAAGACCTGATGTATCAACTCCTCAAGCGCAACAAACAGCCAATTGATCTTAATGTGGATTCCACGAGAAGTGCAGCTCTAAGGCAGAAAGTCCATGAAATTCTGCAGGAGGAGAGGTTCCTTATTGTCTTAGATGACGTGTGGAGTGTGAACGCATGGAATTCTATCAAGCTCACGTTCCCAGACAACAATTGCAGTAGCCGAATTATGCTGACAACACGGATAGCAGATGTTGCAGCAACTGCATGTCAATCAAGAGACCACATATATAACTTGAAACCACTGACATTGGATGAGTCTTTGCACCTGCTATGCATAAAAACTTTCGTCAGTAAATGCCCAGATCACTTAGAAAAAACATTTACAAGTATTCTGAATAAATGTGACGGATTGCCACTTGCTATTGTTGCTTTCGGCGGTGTGGTACATTCAAAAGCCATGACAGGAGAGGTGGAAGACTGGGAATTATTTGATAGCAGCATTGATGACAGTCTCAAGACCATATCCAAAATACTCATGTTCAGTTACCATGATCTTCCTTACCATCTCAAATTCTGCTTCCTGTATATGAGCATCTTTCCTGAAGATCATCTCATTGAGCGCAGAAGGCTGATTCGCTTATGGATGGCCGAAGGATTTGTGATACATCAGGAAGGTAAAACTTTGGAACAGGTTGCAGAAAGCTACTTGACTGAACTCCTCCACAGAAACCTGGTCCAAGTTGCTGACACCAGAAGTGATGGAAGAGTGAAATCTTGCCGAATACATGATCTTTTCAGGGATATACTCATTGAAATAACAAAAGAACAAAATTTTGCAGCAATAGCCAGAGAAGGTAGTGGACCTTGGCCGGGTAAGGTACGCCGTCTCTCTATGCATAACAGTTTGCATGACTACATACCCACTTTAAACCTTAATAAACTGAGGTCCTTAATCACAATTGAAGTAAGAGAGTCCATGTCCAAGTCCAGCTTTCCTCAGTTGTTTTCTCAGAGTTTCAAACTGCTAACAGTATTAGATCTGCAAGGTGCAAATTTGGAGATATTCCCATCATCTATTGCCAAGCTGTTAAATTTAAGGTATCTGAGTCTGAGGGACACCAGCATAATGAAAATCCCTAGCTCTATTGGCAAGCTTCAAAAACTACAGACCTTGGACCTCAAACGCACTGGAGTCTGCAAATTACCGGTTGAAATTTTAAATCTGACACAACTACGGAATCTGCTAGTCTACCATTACAAAGTCGATAAAGATGTGTCATATTTGTTAAGAGAGCCATATGTACTAATACACTCCAAGTATGGCTTCAAAGCACCAAAAGGAATTGGCTGCTTACGATCCTTGCAGAAACTGTGTTTTGTTGATGCAAGCCAGGGCAACATTGTAAAAGAAATCCAGAAGCTAAACCAGCTACTGCGGCTAGGCATTATAAACTTGAGCAGAGAAAACGGACCAGGTCTGTGCTCTACCTTGAAGGAGTTGAAAAACCTACAAGCGTTGTCAGTTACTTCCAGTAAAGGAGAAGTACTTGACTTGCAGAGCCTATCAGCTCCTCCGCCACACCTTCAGCGACTGTACCTAACTGGAAAATTAACATCACTGCCCGAGTGGGTACCGCAACTTGAAAACCTCGTCAAAGTATTTCTAAAGTCAAGCGAGCTAAGTGAAGATCCCTTGGAAGCACTTGAGCAGATACCGAACTTAGTACATATCGAGCTTCTTAGAGCATACATTGGGAAGGAACTCCACTTTAGGGTCGGCATGTTTACAAAACTCAGGATTTTAGGACTTCACGAACTGGATTTTCTCGAAAGAGTTATAGTGGAAAGAGGCGCAATGGAAGATCTTGAAACATTTGTGATCAGAAGTTGCAAATCATTAAAAAAAGTTCCGCTAGGAATGGAACGTCTAACCAAACTAAGAGCTCTAGATTTTGTCAACATGCCACCAGAACTTATTGAAACAATTAACCCTCCTAGAGACGAAGGTCCAGACTATAAAATGATTCGACATGTCCCGGAAGTAAATTCGACTAATCTAGTTAATGGCATCTGGGAAGCAGAGAGATTAAGTGTTGCAGCAGAAGGATTTACCAAAAAGAACAATACCAACTCTGCAATGAAAGGAATCACTGATGTTGAAGACAAATGAATATCAAATCAAACATTCTTACAAAGTATTTCAAAATACCATCGAATGAAGATCCAACAACCAGCTTTTGCTTCATTGCCGCTGTATCGTTGTAAATGTCGAATAACAATCGTTGATTTGAGCAGAGAGATGTTACCGTATTTGGGGATTGATTAGGGTTTCAACAATTATTTTCACTTCGAGTTAAATGGAGTAATTCGTTTTTCATGTCTCGATTCTAATTTATCATTTTATATGAGCATCTGCAATGTAGGAGCTTTCTATTATTTTAATTGAAAACTTTTTATTACTATTTCAAAAAAATATCTATTATTATTAGGATGAATATCTGGTATAAAGTCTCTGAGTCATGCTCTTTTAAGATCCTTACTGTTTGGTGAGACCCTGAGACCCCCATCATGGCCGTTGATTGGATTTGATTTTGGGGTCTGGATTGTGTCACGTGGAGGTGAGAGAACAAAAACAGCAATTTCTCTCACCTCCGATTTCTTTTGTTTTCTCACCTCCACGTGGCACAATCCGGACCCCAAAAGCAAATCCAATCAATAATCATGATTGGGGTCTCAGGGTCTCACCCAACAGTAAGGGTCTCAAAAGAGACCACCTCTAAAGTCTCTTATGTGTATAAAATTTATACTTATATGAGTCGTTAAATAAAATAGATCAACAGATCTAATTTATAACCAAATCAAACAAAAAAAACGAATTCAGCCGTGTCTGCCACTCGCATCTGTTGTAATCATCCGCATCGATTGTTATCATCCGTCACGCACATGTCTCCGCTTGACTTGTAAGTTATCTTAGGGTTTCGTATGTCTATTATACTAGAGTTTCATTTAAACTGTTGCGATTTAGTTAGAGTTTCATTTTGTGCGACATTTGATGTCTGACATTGCGAATCGACTTTCAATTATAAAACATCAGAAGCGATCCGGTTGATAGAGGTTGTTAAACATGAATATACTGTAAGGTTCAAAAAATATATATAAATGGTTCATGAACCATGCTTAACAATTTGTTGAACCATATTCGATTAGTATGGTCCAACTAATTGTGAATTATGATTCATGAACCAAGTTTATCAATTTATTGAACCATACTCGCGGACTATTTTGTATTTGACCGAAACATATAATACCACGTTGAATGTTTTTTGCAGGTTTAGAAAAGAGTGGTTGACAAGATAAGGAACTTATACATTGTGCGAATACTGACTTGGAGCCACGATGAGTTGAAAATCGATTAGCGTAGAAGACTGGCATTGATGTCTTACATTGCATACGGAAAAAATTCGTGTATTTTAGCAATGCAAAATATACTGAGTTTATGATTCTTAATTTAATAGTGGTTGACGATCATTGAATGATTTGGTATAATATGCAAAATGTTTGTATGGTTCATAAATTATCACTAACTGGTTCATGAACCATATTACAAAAACCTATTATCATTGTCATTATCTAGCATGGTCCATCAATTTGCTAATTATGGTTCTAGAACTATTCAATACAAATACTTGAACCGTATCGACGAGAAGATTCAAATAGGATCGTCAATTCTGATATGGTCCAAATATTTAAACTATATGGTTCTCGAACCATACACTACAATATTTTGGACCATGTCCATTAAGAATCGTAATTGCAATTAAAACAGTATAACCGACCAAAAACACTACGGCGACTTCGTATTACGGATTTGAACCAGAATGTTGATTCTCATCCGTAATTGTTGCTTACATTAAAAACCTTATCGACGGGAAATTCAAAATAGGATAGAATGAAATTTTGATTTGAAATGCACGTTAATTGGAGGATTTTAAGGAGTAAACATATTTTCAATATAATTATTTTGCATCACTTTATAGATTTGTCCTTTTCTCCTATTTTGGTAATGATTGGATTGTGTATTTTAAACAATCCGATTGAAATCAATCGAAGGTTATGATGATTTTATATTTTATATGAAAACTGTTACTTTATACCTGATCCTTTTCCTTATTATTCATAATTAAAATTATAATATTCTGCACCCATTATTATTCACAATTAAAAACATTATTTTTATAATATCAATTAATAAAATACACCTATACCAATAAAATATATAAATTTATTAAATTTCGTAAATACAAATTAATGATTACATTACATAAAAATCAATTAATTCTTTTGTATAATTGGTTGTAAAAATAAATTACTTTTACTTAATAATTAATATTTGTTTAATTTTTTTCATTACAGAACCATACAAATCTGTGATTTTTGTAGTTGATAATCAATTTTAAGGGTAAAGTTTTAGGAGGATGATTAACTTTTCGTAAAACGTTAGGACAAAGTCTCGATCGTTCATTAATTATAATATATCGGTTGAGATTTAACTTAAAATAACCGTTAAATCCAACTGCCCCGTGTTTTTCGCAAATCCAACCACCTGTTTAATTAAAACCCAATTTTAATTTCAACCGTTGATTTATTAAAATCAATGGCTCAGATTTTATCCTCTTATCTTATATATATATATAGAGAGTTTGTATCATGTGTAACCCCCCTTTTCATGGATCCATGGATCCCCCTTTGCAGCCGTTGATTGCATTTTCTGTTTGCATTTTGGACGCACCAGATTGTGCCAGCGCATTAATGAGCATGTGCAACTCACGTGTGCATTTGTCATGTGCAACTCACGTGTGCATTTGTCATGTGCAACTCACGTGTGCATTTCAAAAATGCAAACACGTGGCACAATCTGGTGCGTCCAAAATGCAAACAGAAAATGCAATCAACGGCTGCAAAGGGGGATCCATGGATCCATGAAAAGAAGGGGGTTCCACATGATACAACCTCTATATATATATATCATATTTCACCTGATCTCAACCCTCAATTTTAATTTAATGTAACTATTTTTGGTTTTTTGAAATTATTATTCAAAATATTCACTAGAATTCATCCGAGCCGTTAGATTAGATGACATCTGACGGCTCAGATCTCGTGCACAATTAGGGTTTTGTATGTGGGTTTAATTGGGCCACAATGTTTTTTTGTGTGTGTGCCGCGTGTCTTCCACGCTCCCCGAGTTGCATCTGTCTACGCGCCCAGGACGTCCGCGAAGCCGATCTCCCCGAGCTTCTTCACTCGAGAAATTTTTAGAAGTGCCCCTGTTTGAAAAAATTGTTTCTCAAATGCCTTCTTTTTTAAAAAGTCTTTCCCAAATGCCCTATTTGTCTATCAATCCGGTTTTGACAAGACCGAATTTGTAAAAAAACATAAGATCTGGTTTTGCAGGAGACCGGATAGTTACTCAAACTAACAATCCGGCTTTGGTAGAACCGGACTCGTTCTAAATCAATTCAATTCATTAATTGCATCGACATGGATCCATGTCAACTACATAATCACCAAATGAACGAATACGAGCTTCCCAGAACCGGATTCATTAAGATTTTCGATTTTGTGAAGATCGAAAACATACCTATACAAAAGCTTTACGGATCGAGCACGAGATGCGGAGGTGGAGGGCGCGGCGGCTGAAAGATAAACCCTAAATAGACTGAAGAGATTGAAAGAAAGAACAGGCGCTGGGATTTTATTTTTGAAAGTGTTCGGTTTTGACAAAACCGGACATCTTAATGAGTTTAATTTTGAAAGCCCAGATTTGTTTATTTGTTTACAGGGATCCACGTCAGAGCATTAAAAGAATTAAATTGATTTAAAACGAGTCCGGTTCTAAAACCGGATTGTTAGTTTTTGTAACTATCCGATCTCCTGCAAACCGGATTAATAGACAAATAGGGCATTTGGGAAAGACTTTTAAAAAAGAAGGCATTTGGAAAAGACTTTTAAAAAAGAAGGCATTTGAGAAACAATTTTTTCAAACAGGGGCACTTCTAAAAATTTCTCTCACTCCTCGATCTTTCTTCTCCGATCGGTAACGAGCCGATTTGATCTGAGTTGTAGAGAAGCATTTCAGACACCAAAACCCTAAATCTCCACACTCCCAGGCTATACACCGTATGGCGACTCAAGCTGTCACTTCCGCCGCCGCTGCAACAAGCGCCGCTTTCAAAGGCAACCTCAAGGTACGCATCTTTTTTTGTTGATTTTGAATCTGGAAAAGTCAATACAGAACCCTAATTCAGCCGAAATCAAATTCATTGTTTGAAGATGGAAATTTGAATGAAATTCATGTGCTTTGATTCTGCATTTCTTTGATTCAGTTGAATGTATTTTCAGAAATCCCTAATTTTTGCAATGTGTTGTTGCTGAACTTTTGTTAACAAAAATGGGAATAAATATAACATTTTACTGTGTTTTCAGAAAGCAACTGCTGGATTAAGACGTATCAATCTGGAAGGTTTACGATGGAGAGTTTTTGATGCCAAAGGCCAGGTTTGGAATTCACATATATAGATGACGATACATTTTCTAATAAAGCTTTTTGGGTCAAGTAGTATTAACTAAAATGTGAAATATGGTCTAGTGGTTTTGCTGCTTCTGATGGTGGTGGTGTGATTATAATTGTAAGGTGTCATTATAATTTTTTTTTGTTTGGTTAGATCTTAGGAAGGCTGGCAGCGCAGATTTCTACTGTGGTTCAAGGGAAGGACAAGCCTACTTATGTGCCGAATCATGATGAAGGAGATATGTGTGTAGTGATAAATGCGAAAGATATTTGTGTAACCGGGAGGAAGCTTAAGGATAAGGTTTACTACTGGCATACCGGGTAAATTAATTTCTTATGCAAACATATATGATGGGAAAGCTCCTTTTTTGTTTGACTTAATTTGTATTAAGCATATCTGTCTTTTTTTGTGGACGTTATATCTTGACACTTGACTTTTTTGGACTGAAGGTATGTGGGTCACCTCAAGCAAAGGACTCTGAAAGAACAAATGGTTAAAGATCCTACTGAAGTTATTCGCAAAGCTGTGATGCGCATGCTTCCAAGGAACAAACTTAGAGATGTGGGTAATTCAATTTGTCCTGTTTCTTTTAGTGTGCAGAATAATACTTCAGTTTTCAAGCTTGTCCTGTTTGAAATATATCTACTAGCTGAAACAGAAAACTGAATATACATCGTATTACTACTGCTACATTTGGGTTAATATAGTAACATTCTCTTTTACTAACCAACATGTTAGAG
Organism: Sedum album; assembly: GCA_006409495.1. NCBI lineage: Eukaryota > Viridiplantae > Streptophyta > Magnoliopsida > Saxifragales > Crassulaceae > Sedum > Sedum album. The sequence continues at coordinate 15,502 of QZGG01000708.1, forward strand.
AGAAGTTTATTTTAACTGGCTTGTGTTTGCTTCATCTAATTCATGAGACAAGAATGCCTAAAATAAAATACCAGAACTTCTTCCTTCTCCATTATGAGTTCATGACTTCATGTACTACTGTATGAGTGATCCTGTTTTTCAGTGTAAGCATCATAGTTTGATCCCGTCTAATGCTTAAGGCCTTAAACAATTGCTTGTTGTGATGTAATTGATTTATTTCTTGTGTGGTTGCAGGATAGAGATAGGAAGCTGAGAATATTTGCTGGCCCTGAACACCCCTTTACTGATAAGCCAGTTGAACCATTTGTGATGCCACCAAGAAGAATATCAGAGATGCGTCCTCGAGAAAGACGTGCCTTGATTCGAGCTCAAAAAAAAACTGCAGAAAAGGAGAGTGGCATCTCCAATTACAAGAAGAAGAGAAACCAGGATGGTGCAGAGGGTGAATCCGAAACTCGCATTCCTCCAAATATTACTGCATGAGTTAGCAAAGTCCAGAAGCAAGTGCATTACTTTTAGAGGAAGAGGCCTGATTCCATTTCTTAGTTTTGTGAACTCCGGCACTCACTGCTACACTATGTATGTCTAGATGTTCATGTCAAATTCTTTGGCAGGAAAAAATAACTTTCTTACAAACAAGTCTCGAATGGAAGTACAGTTTGATTTTTTAGTTCCTTATATTCCAGTTTTTGATACAGTTTTCTTCCCTACAGTTTAACTTTTGAATATAGTACTGTTTCATTCGACCGGTCCGACAATCTAATACTTAACAAAGTTATTGAAACCTCTTTCGGTACTTCTTTTGAAATTACTTGGACTATTCCCCAGCATTCAACTAACACTACGTTGTTTAATGAAATTTCCTAAGCTTGAGAAATGGTGAGGAAGCTGATCGGAAAGTTTGTCGCAAAGTCTGAGAAATTTTACCAATCATAAATATTTTTTGTCAGTCCATGGAAAAAGTTGTGGCGTGAACAATGTGACTGATGGAGCTGAAGTGAGAGTCTCTTTCATATATTAAATAAACCTCCCCAAGTGTTTTCTGAATATATTTTTTCCGAACGTGTTGGATAGAGAATTGAATATTCAGAGATGAAACTAATTCCTTGTTTGCCAAACTCTGCAGAAAAAGTACTTTACTTAGTTCCCAAGGCATTACTGATATATACTTTAAGCTGAGCATGCCTATAAATAAACTCGTCGAAGACGTCAAATTTTTCAAACTTCAAGCACATCAGAATTACACTACTAAAACATCCAGAAAACAGCCATGAAGACTAACTCTGCCGCTTACGCTGCATTATTTCTGCTTGTTCTTCTGATGACAGGTTCGATATAATTATGTAAAACTAGACATTTTCAGTATACAGCAAGTGAGTTAAGTTTCTAGTTATTCCTGCAAAAAGTTCACTTACATTTTGGTTTTGTTACTTATATTTGACGCACAGGGATGAGCCTTGTAGCGAGTCAAGTCGGGCCTATAACGTGTACCTCTTTCACAAATGCACTGCCAAGATGCAGATCATCAGCTTGTGAAAACTTGCGTTGGCAAATATCAGAACTACAAACCTGCTTCTGCTATAAGCTGGACTTGTGTTGGTACTAATCGATGCATTTGCAAACTGTGCCATGACTAATAACTTCCCTAAAGCTACTTCAAGACTATAATATCTACCAGGAAACTGGACTAGAGATTGTGTGCATGTAATCTTATTTTCTAACGTTTACTTATGTATCTCTTTACAGATTTCTAATAAATAAAAGTTACAAGCAAATTGAGTTTTGATAAAATAAATTTTATGATGAGACGAGTTCAAAAAAATTCATTTCGATGGACTAAATATTGATGATTTAGATTTATTGAAAATTTTATGATGTCCTTCATTCTCACAAAAATGTGTCCTCCTAGAACTTAATCCATATGAACACAAATCAATTTATTTCTTCTGAATATTTTAGCAGTTATCTAAGAGATAAAGATTTAAATTAAGCAGATTTTATACAATGCAAATTTCGAGCCTCAGAAATCAGATGACAACATAAATTGAAATTGCATTTACATAAACATGAATTATTAGAACATGTTGGAGACATGTTTGATACAAAGACACACGAGCGTACATTCATATATGACGTTAAACTATGAGAATGCATACGTGGCATTTTGTAACCTGAACAAATGTTCATAAACTATGAGACAAAACACAGAAATGCCAAAAGTCATGCATTCACTTTGTTAAGAATACACCGCCGCCATTAATTATTCTTTACACCGCCGCCATTAATTATTCTTTCAGCTCTCTTTTAACTTTACATTCATGCCAACAGAGTGGTGCTCTGTTGGTTGAGGAACCTGACAAAGGAACCTCAGGGTCAGGGTTCGAACCCTGGCCTCACCAATTTACCTCAGATTTTTTCTGGGGCTTCATTCCTCCCGCTACGTGCGAGGAGGTCTTTCTTTCCTCCCGCGCGAGCGAGGAGGTTGTGTGTGTTGTGCAGGAGGCTTTCTTCCTTGCTTGCCTTTGGACGTGGGGCTTGTTCGCGTCGGTGTTCATGAAAGTGGTGGTCGTGTAAGCAGAGCGGAGAGACATACGCGCTTGATTGGCTAAACATGTTTGTCAATGATTGGGTGAAGGTGTCCGTTGTGACCTGTGCTACTAGTGATTAGAATAGGATTCTCATGTATGAGATCTTAGACGAATTGTACCCATTGTAACCGCTATCAAAAAAAACTTTACATTCATTCTCTATTATTATTATGTTCCCATTTAGCTCCACGTATATTTAAAATTGAACTTCTTTAGAAACCTGAATTTTGCACCACTAGTATTATATATACATGGAAATGCATGCTATAAACCTATAGTAAACAAAATTGACCCATGTAACATACTGTTTCTCAACATTTTAAGTAAATATTTGATAAATTTAGGTTAAAAATTCAATTTAAAGTGCTCTTCAAATCAGTTGTTTAGTCAATTTTCAATGTGCGAATCTTTATTTGCCAGGAGCATTTGGCTGGCTGGATTCAGATTTAGTGCAGGTAAAATTATTTACAACAAGACATAACGACATAATTTTATTAAATGTTCAAAAAATACTAAATAAGTTTATATTAAAAATCATCACGACTTAATTTTTGAATTTGCAGTAAATAACTACGTTGTACGGAAACCTTTCTTGAGAATATGTTCCATAAAAATGTCATAGCCGAGATTGAAAGGGAACACAAGTCTTTTCGATTGTAATATTCTAATCAAGCCTTTCCAATGGGGCACTACTCGACCGCCCAATTCATTTCATCTTGATAAGGGTTTAATTACAATTTTCAATATTAATATATCCTTATCATTCTTTCACCATTGTTTATTGTGTTAATTACCAGACATCTTAAATTTTCAGCAATCATGGACATTAATCGAAATATTATTTCCAAATCTAATGAAAAATTATGTCCAAATCGAATTGAACTGGAGTAAAGTCTTCAATCTACTCTATGTACTATTAAAGTTGTATTTTTATGGGTTGAGATCATGTGAGACATGATAAAAATATAAGACACTACAACAAAATTTGAACCGTTGATTTTGATTAATTTACGGTTGATATTAAACTTAAGTTTTAATTAAATAGAGCGGTTGAATTACGAGGCGATTATATTTGACGGTTATTTTACTTTAAATCTCAACCGGTAGATTATAATTAATCGACAGTGAAGATTATGTTTCACCATCCTACAAAAAATGATTGGTTCTTCTTGAATCTATCCGAATTTTTATAATCTTAATATCAACAAAACGAGTAGGAAACAGGTGGTAAGTCACTAACCCTCTTAAACTCCAGTTAGATTCAAAAAATGGCTTGTAGATCATGATTTAAGATACAACATATATTTTTTAATTACCACCCAAATAGTCAATATGAAATAATTGAAATAATTTTCTTTTAAAAATTATTATCGACTCTAATACTGTTATGTATAATTTATCCATAAATTTTGTTTTTGACTCAACTATTACATATTGATCAACAACCACTCTGCTGCAAATTTAAACTTTAGCCTCTCTATTAAAGAATTATAAACGAGGCTTAGAGTGGATGATTTACCTTTAAGCTTCTCAATGTGAAATGATAAGACTAAAAAATATAAGGTGTAACATCTCAATTAGGGTTGAGAAGGTTTAATTCTAAAAGGACATTAATTTTTTCTAAAATATAAAAACTTAACTCAATCGATGGTCACAATTAATCTAGCGGTTGACATTAAATTGATTTCAATTAAATTTATAATGAATTAGCAAAAAACACGGGGCGGTTGGTGACAGACGGTTATCAATATTAACCGTTGGATTGATAAAAATCAACGGTTGAGATGATGTCCTTCCGTCTCACATAAATATATTGGTCCTCCTTGAACTCTTTCCAGGGTTGAGATTTAAGCTCCAAAATAATTATAAACTCCAACCTCTCTTATATTTTGCAAATCCAACCGCCATATAATAAAAAAATTAATCTTATCAGTCGACAATTAAAATATAGTTATTCTTCTCACAACTATTTACCGTTTTTCTATAACTTATCCCCACTAATCATATTTAAGATCCTAATGCTGGGCTACTAAAAATTTCTTCTCAAGGTGATGACTAACACTTTTTCCCGATACAATGAATAACACTTTTTATATTGGTAGCAATGTTATTAAACCCGACCCGGCGGGTTGACCCAATTGATCTGAGATCCGGGGACTTAATCGGGTCAGTTTACATGTTGAACCGAAATTGTAAGTGACTCGGGACGAACCGATCAACACGATTGAGCTTTATTTGATCCAGTGACCCGGAAGGCCCAATTACATTTGGATATTTTTTGAAATAATTCCAAATTAGGTTTGAGTTTGGTCGTCAAGTGATACTCAGATAAAAATGGAGGCATGAATGGTTCTAAATAACAAGTCGCGAGACGGTAAGTCTTAAATTAATTTGTGTCTTCGGTTGTTTTTTATTGCTTGTGAAATAATGGTGATGGTGGTGCGCTTCTACTTGTTTGGTTATTGTTCTTTCACTCCAACCCTTAGTTGTTAATTTTTTTCTATTTATTTTATATAGATGTCTATATCAGAACATTCATCACAAGAAGTAGTGTCTACTCAAAAGTATGTTAGATCAAAACTGATCCTGCTTGGGCACATTGCAAGCAAAATATTGAAGGAGGTAAAAAACCAAGGGCGGATCCAAGGGGGGCTGGGGGCCGCTGCCCCCATAATCCTGATAAAACAAGATATATACTTGTAACTGTAACAAGTAATTAAGCTAAGTTTTGTAGCGCAGTGGTTAAGGAATTGGCTGATTTGCTGTTGGGTTTGAGTTCGAACCCTGCTGCCGAGGTGGCAATATTAGATTAAAGTATCACTCGGCCAGAGAAAAAGGACAAGTTGAAGTATGTAAGAAAGTTACTGCTGATATTCAACACAAAATGCGAGAGAGCATCAATTTTGTAAAGGCTAAAAAAGGGAAGGTGCAAGATGATCATGACTACGACCAAGAAGATAGCTCTCCCACTCATGAAGAGTCAGTAATTCATGATACATCTTGTAAAGAAAATAAGTGTACTCTTCAAATTGACTGTTATTTCATGCCTCGTACGACTTCAGGAGCTCAACCAACTATAAAGAGTGTTATGCAGAGTAAAGAAGTGATGGAAAAGTGTGATATTGCCATTGCAAAGTGGATGATTGATTCTTCTATCCCATTTACTTCATGATTGATGCTATTGCTAGTATGGGTGCTGGTTATAAAGGTTTAAATTTCTATAGAGTTCGTGGGCACCTCTGTGGCTGATGTGAAGAAACTCGTGGAAAGTTATCGAAGTATTTGGAAGGAAACTGGATGTACTCTAATGGCAGATGGGCGCATGTTGTGACTGATAACGCTGCAAATTATGTTGCTGCCAGAAGATTATTAGAAGCTGAATTTCTTAATGTATTTTGGTCACCATGTGCAGCACATTGCATCAATCTAATGTTTCAGGAAATTGGAAAAATGGATGATGTAAATAGGGTGGTTTCACATGCATCGAGGATTACAAAATACATATATAATCATTGTTTTGCACTTCATTTGATGAGGCAACATACTTGTGGTAGAGAGTTGCTTCGTCCTGCCCCAACCCGATTCGCCACAAATTTTATTGCATTAGAAAATATATTGGGATAAAAGGATGCTTTAAGAGCTATGGTAACATCTCGAGAGTGGACTAGTTCGGCTTATGCTAAGGAATCCAAGGCTAAAAGCTTTGTGGAAGAAGTTTTGGACTCTGTTTTTTGGAACAAGTGTGGTGAGATTGTGAAGATTGCAGAGCCACTTGTTTGTCTTTTACGCATTGTTGATAGTGAACAAAAACCGGCTATGGGCTTTCTATACAAAGCTATTTATGATGTTAGAGAGCAGATTAAGGGCAGGTTTAGAAGAAATACCAAGAAAGTTGAGCCTTATTTGGCAATTTTGGATAAGCGTTGGGATTTACAACTTCGGAAAAATCTACATGCAGCGGGATTTTGGTTAAATCCAGCAATTCGATTCAATGATTCTTCGTTTGAAAAACATGCTAACACTATTTCCAGTCTTTATGATGTAGATTCAGAAAGGTATGCACACAATGTAAGTTAACAAATGAGATGAGACTTTTCAAAAATGCAGAAGGTGATTTTGGACGAAAAATCGCTATTCGGGATCGAAATACAGTAAGACCAGATAAATTTATTTAACATTACGTTGTCAATTCCTAATGCTATTGCTATCATTTGTGAAATGTTTTAAATTTATTTTCAAATTGATGTTATGATGTTCTAAAGTTCTCAAAGTCTTAACAGAACAATTTTAAAGTTCAAAATATTATCCACTGAGTTTTAGTTTCTAATTGCTTCTTTATGTTTTTAATAAATGAGTTTATGTTTTAAACTAATTGATCATATTTACATTTATTTTTTTATTCAAGATCAATGGTGGGAATCTTATGGATGTGATGCTCCAAATTTACAAAGTTGGCTATTCGTATTTTGAGCCAAACATGTAGCTCTTCGGTTGTGAAAGAAATTGGAGCGTGTTCGAGCATATTCATTCCAAAAAAAGAAATAGATTGGAGCATCAAAAGCTTAATGATCTTGTTTATGTTTGTTAAACTTTAAGATTGCACAAAAGGTGATTTTACATTCTATTCTATGTTCACTGATTTGATCGATTTTCGTTACTAAATCTTTTTGCGACAGTTTTTATACATTCATTTTGTTGGGCCTTAGTTTTGATGATTGACAAACACTAAGGACTAATGTTACTTTGAGGTTTAATGTGATATGCAGGAAGCAATAAAAAGAAGCCTACTTGCCAAAGAAGGAATTAATTCAAGATTTAATCAAAGGAATAAAAGAACAAGAGGCAGCCGCGCCAACTTTGGAAGGTGCCATTTATGAAGAGATCATGCGAGCATTAATGACACAACAAATTAGGAAAACAGAATCTGACTGAAGAAGAGAAGAAGGACAGAATACGAGAAGTATAAAAGGAGTCCGACGGCTTCGAAGGAGGTGCGCGATATCCGAGGAGCAAGAGAAGAAGACAGATTTCTTTGAGCCGGATTATTGTGCACGTTGCTGAGGAAGTTTCTCGAGAGTACATGTGGTGTGAGCTTTGTTAGGTTGAATTTACGAGTTGCAAGTATTGTATCTAGTCGTTGTAGGCGATAGATAATACGTTGTAATAGTCAAACAAGTATACCTTACAGAAGCGTCACACGCATTCAAACCCTTCTCCGGAAGGTAGTGGTTTTATGCAATAGTCTGTTTGGCTATTGTGGTTTCCACTATAAATCGTGAGTCATTACTTTCAGTATTTAATTTCTAATTTAATTCCGCCGCGTTAATAGTTAACTGCAAATCCTCTCAGGGAACCCATAACTGAGTTACCTCAGAGGGAACGCTAACCTACGATCCAACACATTTGAAATTTATACTATGAATAGGAAATCCCTAAAGCCTCAAAACTTTGATCCGATCAACTCCGAAACCTTTGATGATCATTCTAACTGGGTGTTAGATGATTCAACATCATACTTAACTATTGCGGAGGTGGAGATCTTGCGTAATGAACTGGAAAGTATCACTTTGCATAATAACTTAGACGACATTGGTATGTTTTAATAAACTTTATTATAATTATATTTATTGGTCTGGAGTATTGTCGTCTATATTGTAGAGCAATTAAATTTGGATGCAGAAGAGGATGAATATGATCAAGCAGATGATTTCTTTGACGATCTAACTTTTGTGTAGTTGTGAATGATTGTTCTATTTTGAAATTACGTGTAAAAAATTAGACTTAATAGATTAAATATGAACTTTTTTTGCATGATTCAGATGAACTATTTCATTGTTAATTTCTTGCGCGGAATGATTTTAATTTAGGTGTAATATTTTTATTATTTTGTATTAAATTGTGTGTGAGTTATGCGTTCGATTATTTACGAAATATCAAAATGTACAAATATATAAATATTTAAGTCGGACATTGACCCATGGGGATTGACCTTAACCCATTTATTTTATCGGATTGATAGTTACTTATTGATAATGAGAATGGTTCAAGAAGGACAAACATCTATATGTAAGATCGTGAGACCTGATTTCAATCGTTGGTTTTTAATAATCTAACGGCTGAAATTTCAACTAAAAAATAACCGTGAACTCCAACCGCCCGTATATTTTGCAAATTCAACCGTCAAATTATAAAAAATTAATTTTAATTTCAACCGTTGAATTAATCTAATCAACGGTTGAGATTCAGTCTTTCCGCCTTATAGAATTTATCCCTATTGATAATAAGAGGGCGCCTCTGGTGGATCCACTACTATTTGGTGGATCCATGAGTCCAGATCTGGACCACACATTTCAGAATCGGATGGGTGATATTGTGACACATATCATAGGGGTTAAAAATTAGTTTGGTTAGGAATGAATTGCGGTTTAATGTGGCGAGGGTAGTTAGGTCTTTGTCTCTGAGGCTCCTTTCTGTCACTTTTCACTCTCTCACCCGCTCCTCTGTGTCAGTCTCTCACCCTCTCACCTAATTCGGAAATCAACTCACGTTCAAACCATCTTGAGACGCAGCGGGGAGAGAGGAAATCGGAACCAGAGGCGACGAAGAGGCGACGAATTTTGACCGACGCAACGTCTTCTTCGATCCATTCCTCAAGCTTCCCTCCGATCCCGACTCATCAAATTTCAGTCGCTACTCACTTTTCCTCTTCAACCTTCTTCTGTTTGATGTAAGTCTGATTCTGCTAGCTTCCGATTTAAGGAATCTTCCGTTTTCAGTTGTACAGTTTTGTCTTTTGAATTTGGATCTGGGTTTGTGTGTTACTCTGCTTTGTTATGGGTTTTGATTTTGAATGATTTGCTGAGATGGTGTGGAATTAGGCGGTAAAGAGGATCTGGATCTGGATCTGAATCCACTCGAGACTGTAGATGATGGAGATGGAGATCTGGTGACGAAACTCTAGATTTTGAGTCGCAGGCCGATTTGCAGATCCAGTGGCGGTTATCCCTTTTCGGTATGTTTGTTGGGACTTAATCTTTTTGATTTTCTGGATTTGGTGGTGTTTGTTTGTTGATTAGTCTTTTGATATGGTTGGTTTCGGGTTTCTTGGGATTTTGATGTTATTTTGGACGCATGGATGATGAAAAGATTCGATTTTTATGGGGCTGTTATTCAGATGATGATTTGTACCTCAGGTTTGGTGATTAGGGTTTTATTGTTATGAGTGTGCTGGTGTCGGTTTTTGCTTTAAAATCGGGCCTTTGGTGATTTAGGGTTAAAAATTGAATTTGGGTTGTTGCTTAATCAGAGGAGAAGGTTGTGAAGAATTGAACTTGAGACTTTCGTTTTTGAGTTGAATGTTTGCCACTGTCTAAGATTTTCCTTGTTGATTGGTTTGTACCATTAGACTGTTTTGTCCTATGGAGTTGGACAATGCTATGGCATAATCATGAAGATGAGTATGGATAGTTGTCTAAAGTGTTGAACTTCACAAGGTGGCTTTGGTTGCGGAAATTGCTTGATAGAATTTCGTTGAGGATTATTGTTGCTTATAGTTTTAGTTGGTGATTATTGTTGCTTTTAAAATTTTATTTATTTTAGTGGAAGTCGGTAAGGAGGTTGGGAGCTACTGTCGTTTTGGAGGGGGATGCGTATGATGAAGCACAAGCCTACGCCAAGAAAAGGGCTAAAAAAGAAGGCCGGACATTTATAGCTCCTTTTGATCATCTAGATGCCATTGCAGGACAAGGAACCATTGGGATGGAAATATGCCGTCAAGCAAATGGTAAACCGATACATACAATTTTTGCACCAGTTGGAGGTGGTGGCCTTATAGCTGGTATTGCAGCTTACGTGAAGAGAGTGTGCCCAGAGGTTCTCGCATTAATTTATTTTAGGGTTTGGATTGTGTAAGCCTTTTCATGACGTTTTTGATAATGGGAGGGTGTGACTTGTTGTCAGGTTAAAGTTATTGGGGTTGAGCCTACTGATGCAAATGCAGTTCACATGTGCATTCAAACTTGCATATTCTAGTTGCTTTTTATATGTGCATTTTCAAGTTGCATTTTGAACGAGGTGCAACAACAAGGTGCATTTTCAAGTTGCATATTCAAAAGGAAAATCAATTAGATTATCGCGACATACAAGAAAATTACAATGTTTTCATCAAAAAGTTTATTTATCAAAATTAAATTCATCAAATGTGATTTGCAAGTAAAATACAATTTCTAATGGTTTTGCATCAGCACATTGCTCTAAATGTCCACCAGCCATCTATTTAGCAAACTTAAAAGGTGCAACAATAAGGTGCAACAATAAGGTGCAACAACAAGGTGCAACAGTAGGTGCAACAATAATGTGCAATAACAAGGTGCACCAACAAGGTGTGTTTCAAATGTTAATCAAAATGCTCAATTCGCCAAATACATCCCCACTAATAACACGAATCCGGGTTCTAAGTTATATGTTCACAATACTAGCACTGACTCTGAATATTACAACATGTTCCAAACTACCAGTACAAATCCAAAATACAACATATTTTAAGACCTCTACACCAACAGCAGCATACACAACAGCCTCAATCTCCTTCGCAACCACAACAACAACTCATCTTTTTCTTTAGTAACTAACGGAACTCAGCACTTCAGCTATGACTTCACAGACAACGGAGTCCAATATTTTGTTCATGCTTGGAGGTTAAGTGCTCTGCACACAACGAAGTCCAATATGTTACCCCATTCGGCGATATAGTCACTAAACAATGGAAATCATTTGTTACCGTACAACTATGATTACCATCTGCCAACACAACACAAAAAAGGGTAAATGATACGGAAACATGTTAAATTTATACAAAAATAGCAATACAATGAACATGGAACACATTTGTAGCCTTAATGCAACTGTAAAAATGCAACTGCAAAATGCAAGATCTAAATGCATGTGTGAAATGCACATGTGAAATGCTTGCTGAAGTGCAAGTGGGAAAAAATGCAACTATAGGATGCAACTACAAAGTGCAATAGTAAGGTGCACATGTGGGTGCAACAGTTAAAATGCAGTTGAGAGTGGGATTATTTGGTTTACAAACGGGTTAGAATGGGTTGAGATTATGAAAATGGTGGGGAAATGAAAAGCTTGGATTATGAAAATGGTGGGATTGATTAAGGAGAGAGGGTTTGGATTATGAAAATGGTGGAAATGAAAAAGCTTGAATTATGAAAATGGTGGAATTGATTAAGGAGAGGTTTGGATTATGAAAATGGTGGGTTTGTAAGAGAGAGAGGGAAAATGGTGAATTTGTAAGGAGAGAGATTGCATTAAATGAACAATCTAATCATTGCATTAAATGCTACTAACTAAACTAATTAAAATGCAACTATTCCGTAATTGCCCTTTAGTTAGTTTTCAATAGAAAGTTAGTGGGACACGTGGACTCCTTTAACATCATTGATCTTAAACCATCCAAGGGCTAATAAATGGACTCATGGATCCACCAAATAGTAGTGGATCCCAGAGGGATTTCCTCGATAATAAACCTAAAAATAAGAACAACAACAAAACATAAACCAGCCGCTGGCCGCCTCCATATAAAACCTAACAATTGACGTTGCTTCAACGTTGAGTGCTCGTAAAGCCGCCAAGCTCGCGCCTTTTGATTCCAAAACGATGCCACGCACGACGAGGGTCGATAGCCCTGGCTGTCCGCCACTCCGAGCTTTGACTTTCGACGTTCTAGGGCTCGTTAAAGGTGTGAACTTTATGTCTCAATTTTGTCTTTCTGGTTTGATAATATTAGAATGCTATTGGTTATTTGTTTGAAGGTGAATTGAATGTTTTTTGTGTGGTGGGGCTTCAGTGATTGAAGTTAAGGATAGGCAAGGAGGTCTGCGCAGGTAGTGGAGAGATGGGGTGTGCCGGATTTTTCTAACTCAGTGCTTGCTGCTTCCATTGATGACCGCAGAGTTGATCCTGTATGTCAGTTTTTTTTCATAATGTTTAGGTACTGCATGTGGTCGCTCAAAGATTGAAGCTTTTTGATTGTTTGTTTTTCGAATTTGCAGCATCAGGAGGGATAGTTAAGATGTTGATATGTTTTTCTTGGGATTATCAAGCTGTATGTAATTTCGATGTTGTTTTTTTCAATTTGTGCCCTATTAATGATTATCCAGGATGATAGATTTCTTAAGTTTCACTATTATGGACATGATTGATTAGCACCTAGCTTAATTGTTTGTGTGCCAAGATTAATATATTCAGCATTATACATCACCATGTTTTGCCTGAAATATTAACATAGAGAATTTTTTGATGCAGTTATTGGCTGTTGCAAGAAAGAACGGCTTGGTAAGTTGATTTGGCTCAATATAGTTTTGATAACTTTGATTACATAAGTAGTCGCAGGCTCGCAGCATTTATACTGTTTAATACCTGGTTCACAGGTAGAGATATTGAGTCCAATAAATGGGGAATCTCGTGCATCTTTTTCAAATATTAATGTTGGTGAAGAACCTGGCGATGATGCTATCACTGGGTTGCACTTATTTAAGAAGTCATCTGATTCATCAGCCAGGTATGGTATATTACCAGTGGCCTGGTTGGAAGATAGAATACGATTTACATGCTTAGTTTCTTTAGTACTAATTTGTATAATAAATAGTATGGCGGAATGTGATGCCACCGAAACATACGAAGCACTGCTTTTCATATCTGTGAATAAGAGTCTGTGCGTATAGATGACTTATTGTAACTATATACATTAGTGTGCACCGGTTTTAGCTTTTTGATTTGTTTCCCCTTTTGCAAGATTATGCACATTTTTGACCTGCACAGTTAAAGGTAATGCAAATATCAGAGCAATTAATTCAGACAATTCAGAAGAGTCTGATTTTAGTTCTTTAAAGACATGGAGTGTGACTGGATCGGGTAGCATCTTCTGCTCCAAAGTTGATGGACCTGAGCGACATGCCTTGTTTGGAGGGTTAGTTTGGTTCCATGCGCTGCTTTTCATTGTTCCCATTTTTATTCAACTTATAAATTTGATATTCATCCAAAATATCTTCTTAATTTGTGCAGGAAGAGCGTTGAGCTTAATGTTTGGGATCTTGAGAATACTACAAAAATTTGGTCTGCGAAAGCTGTGAGCATTTGCCTCTCTTGCATTTATATACCTCCAAGCCTGAACTCGATAATGGCTGTGAAATATTTAAATGTACCTCATTGATGGATTATTTGCAGCCTCCCAAAAATAATCTTGGCATTTTCACGCCAACTTGGTTTACTGCGGCTACATTTTTGAGTAAAGATGATCACAAGAAATTTGTTGGAGGCACAAATTTTCATAAGGTATTTGTTACTTTATTCAGAGACTCGAAATATCAACTTAGATGATCAAAAGGCAAACACTTTTGAGTTGTACTCGATTCCTTTCATTGGGAGACTGCAGGCATAAATTTATATTTAATCAATTGTGGTAGTTATTTACTTTATATTTGTCTGTGGTAGATTGCTCTACTTTAATAATGAAAAACTTCCGAAGTATCACATGTCATGATAATTTTAGCTGCATGTTTGGGTTACCTATGAATGGGCAGGTCCATGTTTATGATTCATCTGCTCAGAGAAGACCTGTATTATCCTTTGATTTCCGTGAGACGGCCATTAAATCCATCACCGAAGACTTGGATGGAAACACAATATATATTGGAAATGGATCTGGAGATCTAGCTTCATATGATGTCCGCACAGGTACTACAACTTGCAGTCTGTTATCAATCCTCGGTCCAGCCTATTCCATTTGTTTTGTAGCATTCTTAATTTAAAAAGTGATATATAATTGGAGAAAACCTTGTTGGACAGGGAAATTGCTTGGTTGTTTCCTGGGTAAGTGTTCAGGAAGCATTAGATCAATAGCCAGGCATCCAGAATTACCCATTATTGCTTCATGCGGTGAGCTTGTCTGTTCAGGCTGACTTGCGCATTTCTGTTGTGTACTGAATTATATGATTTTTAGTTGTCTGTTGATTTTGGATTCTTATACAGGGCTAGATAGTTACTTGCGCATTTGGGATATCCATACAAGACAACTTCTTTCAGCCGTATGTTTATAATTTTATGCTTCAGTATTAAAGGTCATAAATTCATTTCCCCTTTAAATTAAGTGAATATCGGAACTGAACCTTTCTTGATATAGGTCTTTTTGAAGCAGCATCTGACAAGTGTTGTCCTCGACTCCAACTTCACCATAAAAGGTTTGTTCTATTCAAGTTTACCGCCATCTACAATAAACTGCATGACAATCGTATAGATCTTTTTCTTAATATCACAATGTCATCTTATCTGTTGACACATTCATAGCTTGGACTGACCACCCTTGTGACTTGTGTCAGAACCTGTAGTGACCCCGCAAGCTAATGAAGTAAAAAATGCCAATGCAAACGACAGTGACGAAGAAGATAGTGATGAGGATGAGGAAGAAGATGTGGCACCTAAGAAGAGAAAAAAGCCCGGAAAGAAAATTTCACTAGTCAAAAAATCAAAAGCCAAGAAATCTAGCAAGAAGCTGAAAGGCTAAGGCCTGCTGCTGGATGAGGCACCACCACGTTACTGCCTAATACTGACAAAGCATGATTTCGTGGTTGCACAAACTATACTCGTCAAAGTGCTCTAGAGTTCCTCTTTACTTAATTTGTATGCATCAACAACTGTTGTAAGCTATTCTGCAGGATCATGGGTCCAACACCAGAACTGAAACAAGTCATCTGAACACTTGTCACTATTTCCTGTCATCATGAAATATATGTAATTCCTTGAACAGCATTGTTGTCATTAGTAGATGGTCCAATTCACTGTGTCTCAGTGTATCAATTTTTAAACTTTTTTACAATATCTGAACTTGCTTCATCTTGTTTTTGTGTAGCTCAGATGTTGTTTGATACTGATAGTCTGATATGACTTTGCTTTGTCTATTTGTGCCTCTTCATGTTCCAAAAAGTGACATTGTCATGTGAACTTTCTCATCTTGTTTCCATTGACTCTTTAGTTTTTTATTTGTCGTATAACTGTTTGAAATATGAATTCCTAAGTGGGATTTTTCCAAACTGAAAAAAGGTTGAAACTTTATCTTGGACTTTTTTTGGTAGTTGTCAATTTTTCAGATTTTCATCCTATCCTGTTATGGACTGTAATCCAATATCTATTAATTACCTTTTCATTTTTTGTTTCTGGTTCTTGACGTTATGGTTTGTTTTTTGCAGAAGTGGTGATGATGGGATGTAGAGTTGAGGCATCGGCATTTGAAGGGATATGATTTTCTTGATAGAGTTTTGATTAGTATAGACAAAGTTAGTCTTGTTGAAACTTCATAATGCCGATCCCTCTTGCGCCGCAGACACTCCTGAAATTCTGATGTCGCAGATAAACTTGTCTCTATGCGCTGCTTACTCTGTCACATATTTTTATTATAACTCAGTGCAATCTTTGACAGCTTATGTGCAGTTTTCTTAGTGTAGTCTGTGACAGTTTATTGCAATTTAAGCATATACGATAAAGTAAAGATACACGAGGTTTGTTAACCCACTTCAAGAACCAAACGTCTGTAATGTGGAGAGTTCTTCCTAACTCAGCGAAAACGCAATTCACTATAAGAGTTAGTACAACGTACACAAGAATCTCTCTTGTCTGACCAATATTACAACTCACTCACGAGCTTAAACTGCCCAGACCTCCTGAGCAAGAACTCAAACTGCTCAGACCTCCTAAGCAAGAGTTTAAACAGCTTACTAATGAACTACGCCGGCTTGATCTTGCGAATCCTCGCAAGTACGTAGGCAGCTTGATCAAATATTCAAGTGCAGCCATCCCAAAAAACAAATGCTCCCGGCCCGCACGAGCTAAAACTGTGAACGGCTAAAAAAAAAACTTGATCGTCAATGATGATGGCATACTCGTCGGCGGTTGGATCACCAGTGCCTCCACTTGCATAATTAAAGTCAGCATTTGAAGCGCAACGTTAGCAACGCAGCGTTGGCAATAGCGATAGCAGCACATCGTCGACAATATCGGTAGCAGCGCGGCTTCAGTAGTAGCAGTTGCAACACCAACTTGAACCTCGTTATTGACAGCGTAGGAAACGTTGATGAACAAAGTAAACTTAAACTTCATCATCAACAACTCCAGCGATTGGAATGCGGTGTGAAACATCTTCGGCAATGTCAGCAGCAGTGGAAAAAGCATCAGCGGAAGTGTCAGCAGCTGGCGCGACATCAAACATCATCGACAGCTGCAGTGCCCGACTGCCAGCAACAACGATGGTCTTCGGCGATAAGCATCCACCGCGAGAGTATGTGCTGGGGTGCCGCTGCTTAAAAAGCATCAAGATCCCCAGCGTCCCAACGATGGTCTTCGGTGACAAACATCCACCGCGGGAGTGTGTGTTGGGGGTACCGCTGCTTATAAAGCATCAAGATCTCCAGCCTCCTAACGATGGTCTTCGGCGAGAAGCATCCACCGCGGGAGTATGTGCTGGGGGTACCGCTGCTTAAAAAGCATCAAGATCTCCAGCCTCCTAACGATGGTCTTCGTTGACAAGCATCCACCGCGGGAGTATGTGCTGGGGGTACCGCTGCTTAAAAAGCATCAAGATCCCCAGCGTCCCAACGATGGTCTTCGATGACAAACATCCACCGCGGGAGTGTGTGCTGGAGGGTACCGCTGCTTAAAAAGCATCAAGATCCCCAGCTTCCCAATGATGGTCTTCGTTGACAAGCATCCACCGCGGGAGTATGTGTTGGGGGTACCGCTGCTTAAAAAGCATCAAGATCCCCAGCGTCCCAACGAGGGTCTTCGGTGACAAGCATCCACCGCGGGAGTGTGTGCTGGGGGGTACCGCTGCTTAAAAAGCATCAAGATCCCCAGCTTCCCAACGATGGTCTTCGGTGAAAAGCATCCACCGCGGGAGTATGTGTTGGAGGGTACCGCTGCTTAAAAAGCATCAAGATCCCCAGCCTCCCAACGATGTTATTGCCAAAAATTCTTGATCACTTTTCATAAACGCAACCAAATACCCACGCACAATTCCTACAACTAAAGATGCAATTAGCAAACAACATTATGTAAGGCTAAAAATCAGTAAATTCCAAACAAAAGCAAGACAAAAGAAATGTGAGGATGGGAAGCTTATTCACTATGTATGAGAAAATCCAAAGCTCGTCAAATCCCACTCATCTTGACTTTGATGCCCCATAATTTGAACGACTGTTGGTTCAGTAAGCATATATTGACAAATTGACAAACTCATAATGGGAACATCACAAATAAAGTGAGTCAGCCATCAACGCTTAGTCATAAAACGAAGATGGCTAGCCTGAATTGGTCACGACAAAAGGGAACAAAAAAACAGCATGCTCAGTCAACTCTATAACAACAACAAAACCAAAGGCGAAGACGTCAGTACACTCAAAATAAAAATCAGCCCACATAGTTTATGTAGTGGGTTTCCAAAACAACAAGACCCGAGACTAGTTGTATCATTAAGACTTCCGAAGCAAAACAAAGTCGTAGGTCCAGAGACTTACCGATTCAGCAGCTATTCAATTGACAAAATTCAGCAGCTATTCAACTGACAAAATTCAATGTGAGAGTCAAGTCATTACTCGCCAAGTTGGATAACAACAGAGTATAAAACATCTTGCAATCGTCTTACTATTAGTTTGACACATCCATATTCCTAGTCCCGTCGACTAAAGAGTCAGAATCATTACGACAAGTAATGAGGGAGTCAAGCTATTACTCGCCAAGTTGGATAACAACAGAATATAAAATATCATGCAATCGTCTTACGACAAGTTTGACACATGCATACCCTTATTCTCGCAAGTAAACAAATCTGGACCCTGTCACTAACAACAATCAATTGTTGCGCATAACATGGTCCAGAGGAGGTAATTTGTAGGCATTAAAAATGCTGAAAAATATAAGGAATAATTGTTTTGAATTAATAATAAATTTTAATTCAATTTAATTGTTTTGGACCTCGCTGGGCCACTAACTAAGCCCACAAAACGAGCCCAACCCAGTAGGGATTTCTCCCTATAAATAGAAAGCTCCACCTTCATTTGAAAGACCCAGAAAAATTGAAGAAGAGAGCTCTCTGAGAAACCCTAGCTCCACGCAAAAGGCAAGTGCAGAAAACGTACAAGCCAACTAAAGCTAATCAGAAGAATCCTCAACGCAGAAGCGAGATCAAGTCAATGCGACCCTCGCCAACGCAACAAACAAGAAGCCTACGCAGTCAACAAGTGCACATAACGCACCGCCTGCTAAAACAAAGCATCTAAGCTTACGCAGTCAACAAGTGCACACAACGCACCGCCTGCTACAACAAAGCAACTCAGCACGCGCAGTCAACAAGTACACAAAACGTACCGCCTGCCAAAGCTACGCAAAGCATCTCAGCTTACGCAGTCAACAAGTGCACACAACGCACCGCCTGCCAAAGCTACGTAAAGAAACCTTCAACGCCAAAGCAAGATAAAGTCTACGCGACCCTTGCTCACGCGACAAACAAGAAACGTACGCGTGTCACTCAAGTCAACGTGACATACGCGTCCATCTGCTACTTAGTAGAATCAGAGGAAGAATAGAGATTGCACACGAAACTTTCTGAAATCAAAACAATAAAATTATTTGTACTTTATTTTGTGTCTTACGCAGAATAATCGCCTGTTACAGCAAGTTTTTAATTAAAACATCGAATCTCATTGATCTGTGACCATCCTATTATTATCGATAAAAACGATCGTTTATATAATAAAATATGATCTCACCTTCAAATGGTAATTAATTAATATTAATGAGTATTAAGTACAACTTATGATCATCATTAAATAGTATAAAATTAAAAAGAGATCTACACCCAAACCTCTTTCTTGCTCGTTTTCCCCAAACCGCATCTTCAAATCATTGCATTTACATCTCGTCCGACCGATCTCCCCTCCAACTGCTTGCTCTCCGCCGGATAATCCCATTTCCAAAGGTGCAAACTTTTTTCCAAATATGGCATTTTGTTTTGATTTTTTAGGTTCCAATGTTTCGTTACTCATTATCAATTTCCTTTTTTAGGGTTTGAATTATTATTCTAATCTGCTTTTGTTTGTTCATTCATTTTGATGTATAACTTTAATGCTGGTTGGAGTTTTTAAATTTGAATGCTTTTTATTTCATGATTTGTATAGGACTCATGACTCAGTTTGGAAGCAATTTGTAAGGTTTGATTGGGATTTGGCATTTGGCATTTTGAGTTGAAGTTGAAGATGATGACTTTGAAAGGTTTTCAAAGCTTGGCGTCCTTTCCACATAAGTTGTCATCCATTGTTATTACAGTTGGGGGATTGGCGTTGTTTTTGGTTGTGGGTTCGCTCTTGATATCACATCCGATTAGTTCAGCAATTACGAGATATGTTAGTAATGTGAATGTGGATACGATGTTGCCCGTTGATGGGAGTGGTCAGAGTGGAGTTGATCATTCTGGTGATGGAGATGCAAATGTGGTAAGTAAAGATTCTGTTGATGGTTCCACCTTGCAAGCTCCCCCGAGTGTGTCCTTTTCTGAGACGAAGGATGTTGTAGATAAGTTGAAGCCAGTTACACCATTGCCATCTGATACGGAGCATGGGAATGATAGCCCTACAGAGCCTTACATCCCTAGTTCTCCAAATTCAGAAATTATATCTTCCGTGTTGAGTAACTACTCTGATAGTACTTCACCCACCACTGCCACCACAAGAGATGATTCACCATCTTCTCAGAGTGACGTGAGTAGCCCCAGTCAAGTTATTTCAGGTAATCTTTTCATTCAAATCTTGATCTGGATATACTGGATATGTTCCACAAGTATTTTTGAGTGTGACTCTGAATAAAAGTGAATCACCTAGGTAAAATGAAATTTAAGATGAGTCTGGCTCAATTGTTTTGGTGATTCCTTCTTATATGAACTTACATTTTCGAGTTTTAGTTTACTTGTCAATACGTAAATAAGAAATAATAGTACAATGCCATACTTGTTGCGCTATGAAATGATATGAATTTGTATCCTTTTAAATTGATGCCAACGTTCTATCTTTGGTGATTAATTTCGTAACGTTTTATCTCCTGTAATACAATACGCCAGATTGTGATCTGTACCATGGACAGTGGATTCGGGATTCTGTTGGACCGTTATACACAAACAACACATGCCCTGTCATCACTCAGATGCAAAATTGTCAGGGAAACGGAAGGCCTGATAATGACTATGAGAACTACAGATGGAAACCTGCTCAATGTGATCTTCCCAGATTTGACCCAAAGAAGTTCCTGGAGTTGATGAAGGGGAAAACTCTAGCCTTCATCGG
Source organism: Sedum album (assembly GCA_006409495.1). Classification (NCBI taxonomy): domain Eukaryota; kingdom Viridiplantae; phylum Streptophyta; class Magnoliopsida; order Saxifragales; family Crassulaceae; genus Sedum; species Sedum album. The sequence continues at coordinate 36,482 of QZGG01000708.1, forward strand.
TGACTCAGTAGCCCGGAACCAAATGGAATCATTACTATGTATTTTGTGGCAGGTAAATATTTTTGTTTTGCAAAACGAGGAATGACTATAGCATCTTGCACTTGGACTGTTTTATTGATTTTATGAATGCTGAGTAGAACAAATGCTCATGTTTCATTTCAATCGTCATGAAATATCTATATTTAACTGGCACTTAAGATCCCCTTTGCCTTTTCCCTTTTTTCTTTCATTTGTTCTATATACACGTGATGGTGCTGGATTGTTTAACCTTTCCAAGTAAATACTATTAGCGATAATGATTTGCTGATCTTATCTGATTGCTACAGGTTGAAGTTCCAAAAAACAGGGGAAACAAAAAAATGCATAGATGGTATTTCAGATCTACGTCAGTAATGATTGTTCGCACCTGGTCCTCATGGTTAGTCCACACAACATCTGAACCGTTTGATTTTGCACCTGCGGGTTTGGACAAACTGCACCTTGATGTGCCTGATGAGACCTTCATGGAATTTGTTCCTACCTTTGATGTTGTGGTTCTTTCCTCTGGTCATTGGTTTGCAAAGAAATCAGCATACCTCCTAAACAATGAGATTGTCGGTGGTCAGTTGTGGTGGCCTGATAAATCACGTCCGCAAAAGATCAACAATGTCCAAGCTTTTGGAATTTCAGTGGAAACCATCCTAACTGCAATGGCTACCCATCCAAATTACACAGGCTTGACAATCGTGCGATCCTTCTCTCCTGATCACTATGAGGGCGGGGCATGGAACACTGGTGGGTCATGCACCGGAAAAGTGAAGCCTGCAACAGAAATAATTGAAAATGGCTTCACAAATGTAATGCATGAGCAACAAGTGATTGGTTTTGACAAGGCTCTTAAGAAGCTTGATAACAAATCCAAGTTAAAATTACTGGACATCACTGAAGTCTTTGGGTATCGCCACGACGGGCATCCAGGGCCTTATAGAAGTCCAGATCCAAACAAGATTACAAAGCGCGGTCCAGATGGGAAGCCACCGCCACAGGATTGCTTGCACTGGTGCATGCCTGGCCCGGTTGATACATGGAATGAACTAATGTTGGAGATCATACGGAGAGAATATGAAGGGAAGCAGAATACTGCGTCATGATTGCTATAAAAAACATCTTTTTCTTGATTTTGTCATGAAAGCTGTATGCGCGCGCCGTATAGGAAAATGAAGATATACATTCCACGTAAAGATATATAGTAAACGGGTTCGGTTCCTTTGCGACCCCTTGCATTTGTGCAAATTGACCGACTTCTATTTGCACGTTTGACTTAAACTATATGCACATTCCATTTGCATATATGCATTTAGCTAAACGACAAAAACGTGACAAAAATATGATTTGCAGATTTGCAACCGTTGGATTAATTTGATCCAACGGTGCCATATGGGGGGTCGCACGGATCGCACAGATTTGAGGGGGTCGTAATTGAACCTCCCTCATAGTAAACATGTATGTGATGGCGATAATTGTGTAATAGGAAGTCCCTTTTGTAATATTCAAGTAACATTATTGTTGCTTTTGTTCATGCTTTTGTAATATTCAGCTACACACAATGGGTAGATGTTTTACTTGATTGCAAGGCTGGTGTGATATTTCTTTTATTCACAAGCTGCTGAATGCTTTCTTACATTTCATCTATAATTTGAATAACCGACGGGTTTGGAGGTTCAAGAATTTACATACATCAGAGTTTAGATATTCAAGGTATTTAATGGAGTTGTAGGTATTTAATGAAGTTGTATCTACATTTCAGTTCTCCTGCTTGATAACTTAACAATCTTATAATCGATGCAATACTTAAGGAATGTACTCAACAGTCTCAAAGATGACCTGGGTTTCAAGTTTCATCTAAAGTGTAAAAGGATAAATCTGACTCATTTAATTTTTGCGGATGATCTTTTGGTTTTTTTGAGAGCGGACAATAATTCCCTGAAGGTTATAAAGAGTGCCCTCGTGAGTTTTATGTTTGGTCTTGTGACATTGTGCGGAAAGTCATTAGCAGGGCGGATCTACTACTTGGTTAGGGGTGGGCTCCCCAATTTTCCACATTTAAATATGAATATTTTATAATGTTTAACTTATATTCACAAAATGATAGTAATATTTTTATTTCAAAGTTATACTCACAAAATAATATTTTTTGTCCAAAGAGTACAACACGAGGACTTAAAAAATCAAAAACAATTTCTCTGACTCGAAATAACAGAAAGATATAAAAATAACGATAAGAGTTAAAATGATTTGCCTCACTTAGCACTATTCTAAAATCAAAAAACCAAAAAATGAGCTAAACAAAATGAGACGTAAAACGTGTCACCTGCAACATGGGGCACGTGGATCAAAGAGTAGTCCAAATATTTGAAATTGGTCAGAGGCACTGCCCGATGTACAAGCAGACTGAAGCACGACATTTGAATGGTGTAAACACAACACGTAGCAAAAGCAGGCAGCTGCGTGAAAAATGGGAGAAACTAACAAAACGCCACGCATTACCCTACTGCAATCACTGCTGCAAGCAGCTGCTGGCAGCACCATCGACGAAGATGCACTGCTATATCGTGGGAGGTCGTCGGAAGTGTAAACAGTGGCGGAACCATAGCAAGGGCCTGCAAGCTCCGTTGAGGACAACTGGAACATGAAAAAAGAGGAAAGGGAATGCCGAAACCAGTCGGGAACCCCAGATAATCAGTGAGGAAATCTGTGTTATTAACTTGATAATACACTGAGTTTTTACATCCTTTTATAGAGGTACATCACTCCTAAAATAGTGTCACAATAACTCTCATACATGCATATTTAGCTATACTAAATTAGTCGCCTCCCTATTCTTGCATCGTCTTTATTTCTTGGATTTTGACTGATGATGTTTCCAACACTCCCCCTCGATCGGAACTACATTCCATGAGGTTCAGATCGTTCAAGAAACGGTTGAGAGATTGGCGGGTTACTGATTTTGTAAAAATGTCGGCCAGTTGGTCGCCAGACGCTATAAACCTGACGTCCAGTGCTCCTCTAGATACCATTTCCCGAATAAAATGAAAATCAATTTCGATGTGTTTAGTACGGGCATGAAAGACCGGATTGGCAGTTAGATATGTAGCTCCTAAGTTGTCGCACCATAATATTGGGGGCTGTTTTTGACGGATTCCGAGTTCTTTCAAAATACTTTGTACCCAAATAGCTTCAGCGGTTCCATTCGCTAAAGCTTTATACTCTGCTTCAGTGCTTGACCTGGATACCGTGGGCTGCTTCTTAGCGCTCCATGAGATTAAATTCGGTCCAAGATAAATAGCGAAACCACCGGTGGAGCGGCGATCGTCCGGACAGCCAGCCCAGTCGGCATCAGTGAAGATGCTGATGCGGGTTAAAGGAGACTTCCTGAACATTAATCCGAAATTTGCCGTACCTTTGATATAACGAAGAATCCTTTTAACAGCTTCCCAGTGAGTATTCGACGGTTTGGACAGATATTGGCAGACTTTATTTACCGCAAATGAGAGGTCTGGTCGTGTGAGAGTGAGGTATTGGAGCCCTCCGACTACACTGCGGTATCGAGAAGCATCTTCACAGTTGAGTGGCTGACCACTGTCTTTGGCAATTTTGTCAGTTACGGACATGGGAGTGGAGGCAGGTTTGCAATTCTCCATTGAAGACTTGTGTAAAAGATCCATGGCGTATCTGGTCTGAGAGAGACATACTCCCCCTGAATTGGAAAACACCTCCATTCCCAAGAAATATGACAGACACCCGAAATCTTTAATTGGAAATGTTGCTGCTAAAGAATGAATCAGCCGTCTTACCGTATCATTGTCGGATCCTGTTATGATTATATCGTCGACGTAGACGAGCATAAACATTGTAACACCACGCTGCTGGTAGATGAAGAGAGACGTATCTGCCAATGATGATATGAAACCAAGTTGATGGAAGCCGTGAACTGAGACGGCCATACCAGGCGCGGGGAGACTGTTTAAGTCCATATATTGATCTTTATGCAGACATGAGTTGGGAAGCGAGGGTGTTCAAAACCTGGAGGTTGGGCCATGTATATCTCTTCTGAAAGATGTCCATGGAGGAAAGCATTGCTGACGTCAAGCTGGCGCAGGCCCCATCCGTGACTGATGGCTACAGAGAGGACGATGCGGATCGTTGCGGGCTTGACAACGGGACTGAATGTTTCTTCATAATCAATTCCATGCTTCTGAGTGAATCCGCGGGCGACTAATCGAGCCTTGTACTTGTCAATTGATCCATCAGGATGATGCTTGAGTTTAAAAATCCATTTGCTACTTACGATGTTTGTGTTCGGCGGACGGGGAACTAATACCCAGGTTTGTGTTTTGCAGAGAGCAGAGTACTCCTTTTCCATGGCGTGATGCCAAGCCGGATTTGATAGGGCTGAGCGAAAGGAGACTGGGGTGGCGAGGAAAGCACGTCTCGTCGGATCGTATCGAACTGTCCCGTCGGAAAATTGTTTCGGGCGATGCACTCCTGTTTTCGATCTGGTCTGGATGTTTTGGGATGGAGAGGTAGGTATTTGTGTCGGTGGTGGGCCTGCATGTATTGTGGGTTGAGTGGACGGTGGTTGGGTAGTATTTGTGGTAGGCTGGTTTGAAGTTGGATGGGCTGTATCATTGGTGGGCTCGGTAGAAGCCATGTTGGTGGTATCCTCGTGAGAATGAGTGGTGTAAGGAGTGGCGGGCTGGGCTGGCGCGTTTTCTTCCAAAGTGTGTGCTGAAGTCAATTGAGGAGATGGGCCTGTAGAGATGTTGTGAAGTGGGCCAGCCGTGTGTTGAGGGTAGACAACCTGTAGAGGAAAAACAAGCTCACGAGATTCATTAGTAACATTAGGAGACAGAGTAGATATATTACGCATGGAGGAATCCTGAATATCTGGCTCATTATTAGGGTAAGAAGTCAGGGAATGAATATCGGGGTTTGAGTAGGGTTGATCGGAGGATTGAAAAGGGAATTTTGTCTCATCGAATATTACATCTCGAGAGATAAAAATGCGTCCGGAACGTTTGTCAAGGCATTTATAACCTTTATGTGAGGCACTGTATCCCAGGAATACACACATTGTAGAGCGGAAGTCGAGTTTGTGTGCGTTGTAAGGACGTAAATGTGGCCAACAAGCACAACCGAAAGAGCGGAGAAAGGAATAGTCGGGTGAAGTGTGGAATAGGCGTTCGAAGGGAGTTTTGTTGTCGATGACAGGACTGGGCATTCTGTTGATCAGAAAACATGTTGTGGCAAAGGCTTCGTCCCAGAAGCGAAGAGGTAAGGACGAGTGTGCAAGGAGGGCTAATCCGGTTTCTACGAGATGGCGATGTTTCCGTTCCGCGATGCCATTTTGTGATGATGTGTATGGACAAGACACTCGATGGGTAATTCCTGTGCGTTGAAAGAATTGATGAAGACGAGAATATTCACCGCCTCCATCAGATGGACTGCGCGGATTTTGGTGTTTAAGAGACGTTCCACTTTTGAAATGAATAAAAAACGGACTCGACTTCGGATTTGGATTTAATGAGATATAGCCAACAAAATCGGCTGTAGTCGTCAATGAAACTAACATAGTAACGAAAACCACCAGAGGAAATTTGTGCGGGACCCCAAACATCTGTATGAATTAAAACAAGTGGAGAAGTCGTAACACGATGTGAGTTTGGATAGGCTAATTTATGACTTTTAGCACGTTGACATGAATCACAAATTGAAAGCTGTGAGTAAGGAGACAAACAAGGAAGGGAATGCTTTGAAATAATATGACGAACTACTCTGTGTGAAGGGTGACCAAGTCTGTGGTGCCAAATTGAAGAGGAAACTTTGATAGTTGAAGCTGCAACTTTGCTGTGGAACGCTGTGGCTTGTGAAATTGGATAGAGACCATTGTGAGAATTACCGCGAAGTCTGATTTGCTTCGTGACCTTGTCCTTTAACACAAAATGATCAGGATGAAACTCAATGAAAGCATTGTTATCAGAAACTAAACGGTTAACTGAGACCAAATTTTTGTTAATGGATGGAACGTGCAGAGTATTTCTAAGAATCAAAGACTTGTTTGAGCCAGATAAAAAGGAAGTACTGACATGCGTAATACACATACCTGCGCCATTTGCTACCTGAACCTGGTCCTTGCCGTCGTACGGGTCATGGATGGACAGCCGCGCCAGATCGCTTGTCAAGTGATCAGTAGCCCCTGAGTCCAAGTACCAGTTCGGATCTGATGTGGGGCGTCGATCGACAGTGTTGGCGGAACGGGTTTCATCGGGATTGTAGGTTTCATTAAATCTGTTTCTGCAATTGAACGCTTCATGCCCAAATATGCGACAGATCTGACAACGTGGGCGGTAGCGGCCGTTGTTGTTCCGTGAGCCGCCATTTTGATTTCCAGATCCAGTGTCGCCGTCGGCTGGGTTGTGGACTTGGTTGTTGGATCTGGGATTGGAGGGGCGTCGGTCGCGATTTTGCTGCGAGCGACGTGACTGGCGAGCATCCGAGTTGGGTGTGCGAGAGACGGAGTTCGCGGAGGCGGTCCAGTCCGCCGTCTGGTGTTGGTCCTGCATAGATTCATAGGACAAGAGATAGGCATAAAAATCTGTAAGAGATACCGATTTGTTTGCCACTGTTAGTGAAGCGGCGAGAGGGCCGTATTGAGGGCCAAGGCCGGCCAGGACATAATCGATCAATTCATCATCGCTCAATGGGCTGCCAATTAGAGCCATTGTGTCTGCCAATGATTTCATTCGCCTAAAGTATTCTGCCGCCGATGAGTCTCGTTTGCGGAGCATTTGCAACTGAAGTCTGGTGTGCCGGATTATGGCTCGGTTTTGCGCAGCGAACATGTCGTGGACTGCTGTCCAGACTTGAGAGGAAGTAGTAAGGCCGACCATTTGGGTGGCAATTTCTGGTGACATGGATGTGAGTAACGCACCAAGGACTCTTTGGTCCTGCTGCCACCAAGTGGCGTATTCTGGATTAGTGATTGCACGGGCTGTAGAGCCTTCTCCTACGGTGATTGTCTTCTCGGGTGCAGGGATGGTTCCGTCGAGGTATCCGTGGAGGTTGAGCCCGGAGAGAATTGGAACGGTAAGTGTCTTCCATAGAAGGAAGTTTGTTCCGTCAAGGCGCACAGAATGTTGAGGAATGGGTGAGGAATATTGGGTAGCGGTGGGAGGGGATACAATGGCATCGAGGCTTTCGGATTTGTTTGCTACGGTTGAACTCATCTTGAAGATGGAAGAATGTGGATCAAGATATTGATTGGCCTGATACCAAGATAATCAGTGAGGAAATTTGTGTTATTACCTTGATAATACACTGAGTTTTTACATCCTTTTATAGAGGTACATCACTCCTAAAATAGTGTCACAATAACTCTCATATATGCATATTTAGCTATACTAAATTAGTCGCCTCCCTATTCTTGCATCGTCTTTATTTCTTGGATTTTGACTGATGATGTTTCCAACAACCCCAAGATCAGAAATCAACAAAAAATAACATGAAAAAACCAGAGGAGAGATCGGAAAGGAACATAGAGAAGGAGAATACACAACACAGAAGAGGACACCCCCTTAGCGAGAACCAAGAGAGGAAAAGAGTGCATCACTTCAAATCCAAAAATATAAAGAGAAGCAAGAGAACTTCAATAAAGTTTTTTCTAGATTTTGCTGCTTGAGACCCATATTTGAGTTGAGCCGGCTGTTTTTTGTCCTACAAAATGTAACTTCTCCCTCCATAATATAAGTACTTTAATTTTATAAAATAACTAATCAAAATAAATAACACCTTAAAGTATTGAGGACAGAATAGTTTTTTTTGATTTAAGGTGAGAATATTTCATTGAAAAAGATATTACAATTCGTGCAAAGGAAATAAAATCGAAGGGACAAATTCTAAGACAACACTACGTCGAGGAAGTCTCATTAAAACAGATTGAGGAGCAGACCATGATTGACACCATCCCAACGAGCTCACCAAAGTCCACACAGCGTTCGGACTCGAGAAAAATCCTAGAGCACCCAGCCTAAGGACTGAGAATGCCTCAAGGCCAGGAAGAGCAAGAAGACGAAAGTAAGGGATCTGGCCCAGGCCCACAGGCAGACAGACAAGCCCACCAGCCACAACAATCACACACGCGGAAACCCTAGCAGCCGCCGCCACGCGTCCCGAAGTCCCGGCAGCCACCGCGCCTCCATCCCGCCCAGGCAGCCGCCCACCACGCGTCAGATCGTCCTCGCGCCAGACCGCTCAAGCTCCCGAAGCCCATCCACCCCGCCACAAACCCACCGGCAGATCGTCCACGAGCAGCAGCCGCCGCCCAATAACCCACCGTCCGATCCGCGTCCGATCTACTGTCTGTCGCCCATAAGCCATCTCCCCAGGTCAACAGGCCGTCGCCCACATTCCCAAGCAGCCATCACCCAAATCCCAGTCGCTCCGGCCAATCCAAAGCCCCAACCACCCCGCCACAAACCCGCTCAACCGCAACCCTCGCCGACGCTTGTCCAACACGCTGAGGCTTGGATGGAAGACCAAGCCTTGGTTCCTCCACAGCGCCAGTGTCCAAGCCCCCGAAGACCACGGAGATCCCACCATTCAGTCCAGACAAACAAGCTCCAATGCTTGAGGGAAACTAGCTCAAAGCTAGAGGAAGGCTAGCATTATGCTAGAGGAAAGCCATTATTGGAAGGAAAAGCTAGAGGAAAGGTAAAGAGGAAAAGAGGAAGCCCGGAGCGGAGGAGGTCTCACCTCGTGAGAGGGAGCACTCCCCCACCCAAGGCGGCTACAAAGTTTGAAAACCCTAGGAGGAGCGTATGAGAGATAAAATCTGAGGACAGAATAGTTAATATTGTAATTATGTGGGATGTTCAAAAAATTGTACCTTTAGTGATGATGTATAGAGTTGGGATTTAGAGAGACATGAAGATTTTGTGACATATAGTGACACAATCTAGGCCGTTGATTTGATTAATTTGACGGATGAGATTAAAGTTGGTTTTTAATTAATTGGGCGGTTGGATTTGCAAAAAACACGGGCGTTGGGGATGGACGATTACCAATATCAACCGTTGGATTGATAAAAATCAATAGTTGAAATCATGTCTTCCGTCTTACTAAAAGATGAATGTTCTCCAAAAGATGAAAATTGTAGAAGTTGTCATTGATTGAAGGTGTTTAGGTTTGTTTAGAGAAGAAAGTAATTTTAATTTTATCTTTAAAACCCAATGATTAATCGTGTTAACAATAATGGTACACAGTTAATGACTTGTTGGAAAAACATGAATCTTACATTTAAGATAATTGTCAGGTTGGTTAAGATAGAGAATCAAAAGATTAAATCAGAATTGCTGATTTGATTAATCTGACGGTTGAAATTAAATTAATTTTTAATTTAATAGAACAATTGAATTTATAAAAAATAGTTATTTATTAATAATCAACAGTAAAAAATGTATCGTACTGTCTCACGAAAATGCAAGCGTTCTATTTGATTTATTCCATATCAAGATATTAAGAAACCTAAAAGCCATATCTATAAATCTATAATACAATAAAATCAAAACAAGCCACAAGTAATTAATAAACATGAAAATAAAAATAAGCGATATCTATAAAATTAAATCAAGACGATCTTCGTATAAGAAGCCGCCGTCCGTCCGTCCGTCCGCTGTCGCCACCGTTTGTTGCATATCTCCGCGTCTGTGACGGCGGCTCTTTTCTTCTTATCCTCTGTTGCGGAATACTGCGATTTCAAAGCCTAGAAGAAGATACGAGATGAAAACTTCCAGGCACGGCTCGAACAAACAAGATTTTACAAGCGATCACACTTTTGCTCTTCTCCACCAACGCCTTTACAACGCTCTCAACCTCGGCTTCAGGTTAGAGTTTTCAACTACTCAGATTTTCAATTTTCGCCCTTGTAATAATAATTCACAAACCATATACCGTAGCTTAGGGTTTGCGGAAAGAATGAGATTAGGTGCAGCAAACTGCAATTTAGAATTACAAGATTAGGGTTTAGGATTTAACATTATGGATTAGAATGAAAATACTTAATTCGCACCATTGTTGAGTTTTTCTTTTTCTTTTCAGGTCTGATGGCTGCAAGAAATCGAAATGGAAGTGTGTGGATATTGGAACCCAAAGGCATGTGGCTTCATCCATCTCAACGTTTCTTAAATGCATCACTACAGATATGTGGAGTCATCCGCTTATAAAGGTAAGCAATTACTTACATGATATAAAGCTTTTCATGGCTCTTTTTTGAAGTATATCCCTTTTTCAGGAATCTCTTGAAGATATGGTCAATGCTTTAGTAGGGATTCTTCAAGATAAAAATGAAACTGTATTACCGCTTGCTGCTAGTGTCTTGTTGAATTTGGTCAGCATTTTGCCTCGTTTTGCTCTGCAGTCTGTAGTCAGTGTTCTAGCTCATCCATGCGCATCCCTGTTGAGTTCCCGTCAATCAGAAGTTAAGATATCTTGTGCTACAACGCTGGATATAATTGTGTCAAACATGAATAGTAAAATGGAAAAAGAAGTTTGGGACAAGCTAGAGCAAAATTCCGCTGTCACTCATATTGTTAGCAACATACTTAATTTCTATTATGGTACTGAGACAACTGAATATTTTCAGGCAATGGCCTCTCTATTAAGTAAAATAGTATTAAGATGGCCTACCTCCAGATATTCTGTTTGGAATGATATGGCATTGATGGCAGCATTAGAAGATATTCATGCAAAGCATGATCTATGTGTAAAAGTTGAGGTATTGAAGTTGTTTTCTGCTGTAGGTATAATTTTTGAATATTTTTCCTCATCTAGTAAAACATTTACTATATCCTCGTACTAGTGTAGCTAATGTATTTTTGATGTACCAGCTCTGTGCGCAAACGGGGCAAGAAAAATTCTAGATGAATGTAAATCAGCCCCTCAATTGATGGTTTACTGTATGGACCACTCCCACCCTACAAAAGTTCAAATAGAGAGCTTCAGACTTGCTCAACGTCTAATGGTATTATTTGTATCACTAAATAAGCATGATGTACTGGAGCGTAATCATAATACTAAATGAGCTTGTAATATTATGATTCAGTTGTATGAACAAGACTGTGTTAACTTGATAAGTGCGTATGGTGAACCTATCATAAAGGCCATCATAAATGGATTAAAGGTAAGGAGCGGGTCACGGAAAACATCCCACCTTGAGTTACAGTTGTTACTGGAGGCGTCTCGTTTAGCATTGATTGCTCGTTGGGCAGGAGAACACCATTTGCTGCTTTGGAAATTTGGAATCGGTGAAGTCCTTCTTGATATTGTATTCGGTCGATGTGACAAATTTCATCAGTTGTCGTACTCTTTGCCGCTGGAAGAGCAGATACACATGGCAAGAGAAAATTTAAATCTTGGCTTCTATCATAATTTGATTCCACACACCTGGGAGATACTGGGGTACCTTGCAGCTTACTGCAATGAGGAATGCACCGTTTTGGTGGGTCGAAATGAAACAATTGATATGCTAATTATTTGTGCCTGGTAAGGATCCTTATTTCTCTGATTTTAATGGCATCTCGGGACTCAGTTATTTATATTTTTTCAAATTGGTCGTGTTTGGCTTATAGAATATTTTCATTATCATTTTCAATTTGCTTATTAACTTCACCTGTTTCCACGTCTAACATGATGCGCTTCTTATGTTTGTTGATAGCTTGGTTTTCATGGATTCAGCTCCAAAGCACCTCCAAATAAATCAATCTGAGATCACATATGCTGTAAATAGTGAGTCAGTATCATGGGCAGTTATGATGTTGATATATTCTCCCTCCGAATCAATTTCTTCAAAGGCCAAGCTTGTACTTTCCATCTTACTAGAGCCGTGTGGCATAATTGGTCTAAAAAAGGTGCTGACTAAATTAAATATCATGTCCTCCATTGACAAGTTTGGAAAGCTAGATGCAGTTCAGTCTTCCATCAGCTTGATTAACTTGGCATGTTTTTCTATATTTCCGCGTTATCAAACTTTTATAGTCAAGTGTGAAGGGGTGAAAACACTTGTTCTCTTTATGAGATGGTGCACAAGTAATCGTCCGAAATTCTCTCCACGATTGAGTAATTTGAGCCTGAGAGAACTTGCTGCCAAACTTCAGATCAGTGGGAAGGTGGTGACTTCCTTTTGATAGTTTGTGTATGGGTTTTAGCTAGATTGATGTCGCACTGCGACTTGATAGACCATAAAGGACGTTTGCTATCTGGTTCATCTGATGATGTTGTAGGTGACTTCACTAATGAACTTAAAGATATTTGTTGCGGCAGTTACTCTCATGGAGCAAAATATCTTGCAGCTCATACTCTTAGTTTATTTGATATATATGGATTTCCATGCAAGCTTGGAGACCGAATTGGCAGAACATTTTATAAAGATGAGAAATTTGCAGACATTGAACTCATATTTGCAAATGGAGAGTGTTTGTGTGTCCATTCTGTTATTCTTATAGTTCGATGCCCTGCCCTGGTGCCTCCGGAACTATCAACATTTGTCAAGGGAACAGGTGACTGGGACTTGAGACAAGTAAAGAATAAGCGGAAAGCTATTCGATTGTCTTCTCATGTAGATTATCTGGTATTCGTCAAGCTCTTGGAATTTGTGTATCTGGGGCATGTACAAGCAGGAGTAGAGCTCGTGAAGAAATTAAATATCATTGCCAAAAAGTGTCACCTTCAACATCTGTGCAGTATACTGTGCCGAGAAGGTCCAAAATGGGGCGTTTCAGTTCCAATCTTCGATTTTAGCAAAGCCCTTGGTCCTGCTGGAATGAGCTCCTTGTACGATTCTTCTCTAATATATTATAATCCACTTAATTTCCCAGTAACTATTTTTTGCATTTTAGAGACTGCAAATGCCTCTTTGATATGAGATTGCTTGCCTTAATAGACTGTAATAATCTAATCAGTACGACCATGCAACTTTTGAGCTTCTTTTGATGTTTGAAACATTTGTCTTCGTGTAGGGATATGATTCTTGAGGCTGAAAAAGCTAAAGAGACTAGCTGGACGTGTAGCATTTGTTCTTCCACTATACCCCATGTACATGTCCACAGAGTTATACTGTGGGCTAATTCGGAGTATTTGCGTGCCTTGTTCGAGTCAGGAATGGAAGACAGGTACTTGTCTATTCTTTGCAGGTTATTTACTATCTGGTATGTTGTGGCGTAGAACTCGATAACGTGGTGCAGTTAAGAAACTCGGGTATGACCTCCGAGGAATTGCCTATGTTGTTCATATATGCTAATAGTTGGGCAGACTCGAGTTGTTAAAATTTTACTGATTCCACCTTTTAACTGATGTCTTAGACTTGATGTTTGCACTATTGCAGTCACTCACAGGCTATCAAAGTTCCCGTTAGCTATGAAGCGTTGGACAAACTAGTGTACTGGTTTTATTTCGATAGAAAGCTTCGAAGGCCCACTGGTTGTCTGTGGGAGAATATGACTGCTGTTGAAAAGCTAAACGAGATACAACATTATATTGAGCTCTCTTGGCTTGCAGAATTTTGGGTGTTGGATGACCTGGAAGAAGAATGCTTTGGACTTATTGTTTCCCTCCTTAGCTCTGTCAGAGAACTCTTGGCTAAAATAATACAATGTGCTGCAAACTTGTCCAGATGGAAACTGGCTGAAGTTGCTGCAGATTTTATAGCCCCTTTGTATTGTCAGCTTCACAGTTCTGGGGAGCTGGATATGCTAGATGAAAATTTAATTGAGATGATACGTGCGGCTTCAGTTAGATTCTCCCAAGAGGGATAGTACAGATTTCTGTTAACATTTTTGTTTGATTGAGAACGATGGATGTTGTTTGGAGAATGTAAATGATATAACAGATAGGTACCACAATTGCCTAGTAAGGGAAACATGTAGCTAAAATTGACAAATATAAGAATTGTTTGAAAAGAATCTGAATAGACACCAGTCCATGTTTATTTTGCTATAGTATTATTGTTGTTGCTGAGAGCATGAACTTTTGTGACATTAGCATCAAGATGTCCAGAACCCACAGTCCCAAACACAACAATTACTGTAGTACATCTAAAGAGAAGAAACCATTCTGTGACACTTATTTTCATTCACTACAATCCTAAAGGACGACAAATAAACAGACTTTCTCAAAGAACTGACAAGCAAACAAAGATTGAAATGGCCATTTCCAAAACTGACGGCGTTATTCAGAATCTGCCTTGAAACTGGCGTCTTTGAGCTTCTCCTTCAGTTCGCCAGACTACAAAAGTTGAAAGTTGGTTAGACTCGAGCATTTCCACCAACTAAAATATTTCCTGACAGACTCACCTGATGCATACTGAGTATGATGTCGGATCCTCCAATGAATTCGCCTTTGATGAAGATTTGCGGAAATGTTGGCCAAGTGCTGGGCCATAAAATTTAAGAAACAACCATGTAAGCATTATAATACAAAAGTAATATAGCGATAAACCTTTTTTATTATTTCATCAAGGGGGAAATATATATAAGGCAAAGTCAAGCAAGGCATGCTCTCATCCCTAATATTGCGATGCTAGTATGAAATAAAAACGTGAAACAAAAAGAGTGACAAGTGGGATTACCTGAATGCCTTTACAGCATTTTTGAGCTCGGGATCTTCTAATATGTTTCTAGCACTTATCGGTACATCTATCAACACACATATTTTTAAACTTAGATTATATCAAAAATTAAAAAGAGTCAGCAAAAAACAAACTTACTATACTCCTTGAGGACTCTAACAGCAAGTGAGCTAAATCCACATCGAGGATGATCAGGAACTCCCTTCATATAAATCATGACAGGATTATCCTTGACATCCTACACACATATAAAACAAGATCAACATATAAGATTCAGATAAAAAGTCATAAAAACATTACAATCATTCGAATAAAGAAAAAAAATGAATGACCTGCTGGACAATATCTTGAAGAGAGCTAACAGAAGAAGGGTCAGTAGGCTTGGCAACAGGTTTAAAGTCTTGGTGCGTGTCAGCTTCAGAATCACTAGAAGTATTTGTAGTAGTAAATAACCTCGTGGCATTCTGATAGTAATAGGGTTTATTCGCCTGTTGAGCGAAATGAACGAAAATGATTAAAGAGAATGAAAGTGCAAGAGGATTATGAATGAAAGATTGAAAGACAGAGGAGCGATGCATACGACGAAGTTGATGGTGTTTCTTCGTAACCAGGTGGAGATTGGAGAGGCCATACCTACAAGTGATTGTTGATTTGGAGAATAACGAGAATCGAAACATGCGACGGAAACAGAAAGGAAAGGACATGACAAGGCTAAATGGTTACCTGAAACAGACGATTAAAGATGCGGCGGCGGCGGCGGCGGCTTTGGTTTGCGCTGTCGGATACGCTCGGCTCGGATCGGATTTAGAAGACGAGAACTGAATCGAAGAAACAGAATGGGTCTAGAACAAAAAAAGATTTGTATTTAAAAATTAATTGTCTGAACTTTATTTATATTTTTTAAGGGAAAATTACAAAAATGTTTCGGACTATCACACAATGACACAATTTATCTTAATTTTTAATTCACTAATTTTAAATTAAATTGTATAGCTTAATTTCACACCGTTAAACCTAACGACGTTAAATATAATTTCATACTCAATTAAAAACTGAATTCATAGTAAATTGCGAATTCCAACTAATTTTAATTATATTCTCAAATAAGAAAATGTATGATAAATATAAATGACATTTAAAAATGTATGATACTTAGATCAGCCCTTTACAATAAGTCAGGGGCATTCGACTTGATTAATCATAATTAAAAATGCATTTTTAGTCCGAATCTTATACATAAATATGGCCCCAAATAATCAAATTAGGTGGAATTCGCAATTTTGGTATGAATTCAGTCATTAATTATGAAATTATATTAAACATCGCTAGGTTTAACGGTGTGAAATTAAACTAGACAATTTAATCAAAAATTAGTGAATTAAAATTAAGATAGTCCGTCCCCAATTTGAAATTGTATGATAGTCTGAGACATATTTTTGTAATTTTCCCTACTTTTGATTCAACAGAAACATTATATTTTCTATAAGACTAAATAGTACAATGTTGTTTGTTGATTTAACCAATTTAATAATTAAAATAAAAATTAATTTTTAATTAATTCGGCAACTGAATTTTTAGAAAATACGTACTGTTAGTTTTTTTATTAAATATATATTGGATTATTAATAATAAACATTGAAAGTTTCACCTTGTTATCAAAAGTTACATATTCTCTAGATTGGTTAAGTTCAAGAGACGTTAAGTTTTAGTAAGACGAAATTACTTAATTTTGATAATTTAACGACTGAAATTAAGTTGATTCTTAATAAATTTAGCGGATGTATTTGTAAAAAAATTTACCAGTTGAATTTGACGATTTATTTAGAAATTATATTTCATTCATTGAATTATTAATAATCACTCATTCATAAATTATTTATCCAAAAAAAAAAACTTTACTAAATTTAATATAAATTAAAATTCGAGCTGGTTCAAAATCAAAAAAAAAAAAAAAAATTCGAGCTGGTTCCGTGAAATCCGATTCGGGATCGGTCCGTCGACTCGGAGCCCTAGACTTTCAATTGAAGCCCCAATTTTCAATCCCTCGGCAAAAGAACATTCGATTCCGTTCAACCAGTGAAAGATGCATCTTTCGTGCGTGAAAATGTCGGAGGATGTTTGGTTGACTTGCGTCACTCATGCCTTGTCAACCGAGACCGAGGAGATCATGGGACTACTCCTTGGCGACATTCAGGTATACAACTAGTTATGATCAGGAGTCATTCACACAAAAACTCAATATGAATTTTTATGATTTATATCATTTCTGTTTTATGTATTAGGAGTCTGAAGATGGTACTTTGACTGCTTTAATCTGGGGTGCTTCGCCACAGACAAGGTCTGATCGACGAAAGGATCGAGTAGAGACTAATCCTGAGCAGTTGGCTGCTGCATCTGCTCAAGCTGAGATATCCTTTTTCATGTCTCATTTTTGTATATCATTGCGAATTGGGGCTAGAGTCTAACGGATTTGTTAGTTTATCTTTTGTAGCGATTTAACGGGTTAACTACTCTAACGGAATTCAATTATGTTACCAGTAAAAAGATTGCAATTTTTGTTCAAAGCGGCCATTATAGATTTCCATTTACTTGATACATATTTGGCTTCTTGACTCGATAGCACAGAATGACCACACTGACTGGGAAAACTACAAGAGTTATTGGGTGGTACCATTCTCATCCTCACATCACCGTCCTTCCTTCGCATGTTGGTATGTTTCTTGATTTTTTATTTATTTATCAGTGTTTGCAGTTGTGTATTTTTTACATTCAGGATTAGTGCTTCAAATTCTTACAATAATTTGGAAGTTATATTGTTTACTATATAGCTTTCTCATTCATGTTTTAAAAGTGCACTCTACACTTTGCATTAACAAATTATAGTATATAACTGAGGCTATTAGTCAATCTTCTTGGTTAAAATAAATCCATTGTTAATCACTTTTAAAGATGTTTTAAAAAGTGATTGATTGTTAACCTTTCCATTTATTCCATCATCTTACAGGAGCCATGATTAAAAATGCAATCGTAAGTTATATCTGTATGAAAGAGAAACACATTTAGCATCATGTCCCAGGACTCATTATTTTTCTGCAATTGATTGGGTACTCTTAATTTTGACTTTGCCTTGCTCAGATGTGCGTACACAAGCAATGTATCAGCTCCTTGATTCTGGTTTCATAGGATTGATTTTTTCATGCTTCAGTGAAGATGTAAATAAGGTATGTGCTTTATCAGTCACTTTTAGCTTGGCCTGCAGCTGCAATATCCATACGATAACCTCCTTAGTGCAATTAGGTTGGACGTATTCAAGTCATTGCTTTTCAATCTTCTGATGGGAAACAACATCGCATGGCAACACCCATTCCCCTGACTCCTACAAATAGAAGTTCACTTGCTGACCTTGAATCATCATCAAGTGCGTGGGTAAAATCACCTGCAGGAATGATTGAAGACACTGATCGATATCTTAATGATTCAAGAGCTTTGGTTGCTCCTATCAAGGTATATATGACTCATGAAGCTGGATTTTGATACCTTTCTACCTTTTATGCACATTAATTTGTTTGCCATGACTGGTAACACGGTGGAAGCACTCTTAATAAGGGTTTAGATAAATATGGTTCTTCCAGTCATGCCATTAGCTTTAATTTTAGTCTTCATTGTCACTGTTTTTTATTTTGATAATTACATTGTCGTCTTTAGTGTAGTGTACATATAAGCTGCATGCACTTTGTTAGTCAGTGTCAAAGTAGTACTGCAAAACCTAAAGATGTCACCTGTTTATTTCTTTGCTATGCTCATTTTACGCATGTTTTTATAAAGGGGCTTCATTTACGTTTAATTAAATAACTGTTTTGCCGGGCGTTACAAACTTACCATTGAATCATGTATGAATCCAGTAAAAGGTTCAAGGCATATTTGTATTTTACAATGTAATTGCATCCCATCTTTTAAATCATTTATCTGGTTTCCCTCTGCGTACCGCCATAACTTGCCTTGCTTAATGCTACTATTTGTACAGTGAGGGTATGAGTGTACAACTGTTTAATTAATGCGTTGTTGGTGATCTGTTTAAGGTTGAATTATAATCTTCATGGAAATAGCTGGTTTTTGGTATTTAAGAAGATTTTGAAAAAACTTTTCATGTGCTGAGCTGGCTTCAAGTTTAATTCCCATCAGTTGTCAACTTTTCCGGATTTCATTTACAGGACGAGAGTGTATCTGCAGATTTAGGAGGGTTTTTTGCAAATGCTGATGCTAACTCTTTTGGAAAAGCGAGAGTACAGCCTTATGTCGGTAATTCCGTAGTAGATGTCGACCCTATGGATATGTCAGAGAGTATGCAGGAAGCAATGCACCGATCAAACCTTGACATGAGGT
Source organism: Sedum album (assembly GCA_006409495.1). Classification (NCBI taxonomy): domain Eukaryota; kingdom Viridiplantae; phylum Streptophyta; class Magnoliopsida; order Saxifragales; family Crassulaceae; genus Sedum; species Sedum album. The sequence continues at coordinate 55,521 of QZGG01000708.1, forward strand.
ATGATTTAGGGAATGGATGCTTGACATAGCAAACAATGTAGATTAGCATTAATAATCAGTTAATCACAGACCAATTTTATTTGGGCCATTGGATTCAATTAAGAGTTCCATATCCTTGTTGATTAGGTGAGGTTCGATAGTATTTACTATTTAGACTAGGTAAAACTTATCTCCTGTGCTTTTAGAACCCATCTCTAGTTAAACTGAACTAATATTAAGAGGGTTCTTTCCTCAACAGCGGAGCACAGTATGTAAGGAAAGAAGTGCCTCTTCATGTTATGCCAGCATTATCGCTTATCAACCTTGATTCTCCTTTAGCATCATTCACGGATTTACAACGAGTTCTCTATGAAGAAGAGCGAGGTGCATATAATCAGGCCATCTCACAGACTGCACGGTAGTCATTCTGACATTGATAATTCATTATGTTAATTTTAATTTTTTCCTTTTTTAATGAGCTCATGTGACGTGATAGGGATGGGAAGGTGCACCCTCTAACATTCATTCATCACACCTCAACTTATCAGGCTTCCATGTGCAAGTTAATTGAGTACTGGTAATAGTCGAGGACTTATAAGTTGATTTGCATTTCACGCTACTGCTGATGATAATTTTGTTTTCGTTTATGCAGTTTGAGCCCTGCCATTAGTGCCTTGCATGATCGGTTGAGAGAAAATGAAATCAGGGTATTAATAGTAGACATTAGATGACCTTCTGCATTGCTTTGCTTCTTTGTTTGTTTATTCCCACATATTTTTTGTTGCAAAAAATGTTTATTTGATTTGAGTAGAGTTTATTGGTCCTTGAACAATTTGTAATTGAAACTCATTGTTCTTTTTTGTAAACTTGAATCTGCTATATGCAGCTAGGATCATTGATAGAAGAATCTAGACTGCTGGAAACAGAACTGCTGACAACAAGAGAATCAACATCCACAGCGTCACCACGACAAGTGTCTACTTATGGAAGTCGAGGAAGTGGATTCAACAGGGCGTAGAGAGTTGAGCAGCTCTTAATCTTACATCAGGAAGTGGAAACAAATATTTTTGAAGAATGCCAGTGGATGCATGCGCTTTTGAATAATATCGTGTCATTTTGTACCATAGCTGGTAGCGACCAGCCATGTATTGGGAAATTCCAACCTTTTCTGGTCCTACTTCGATACTGTGCCTATGTTGATTGTGCTATTGTAACCATAATGTCAGCCAGACTAGAAAAGTGTAATTTAAACATCTTGACTATTTTGAACCTTTGTTGATTTATTAAGATGCATGATTTTTAAGGTCCATGCTGCCTGGATAAGCCTGATTAAGCTTATCTTGTTGCTCACATTGACTAAAAACCTTTATTCATAAAGATCCTTATTCTTGTTTTAACTGATACTTGTCCTTTATGTTTTACAGGACGTTTGAAGAGCCAAGAGAATGATATGAGCAAAATTGGATGAACAATAGAACACTGAAAACACTGATGAATGAAGGAAAGTATTGATTAGCATTTACATCATAGGGATTTACGCGGACTGCGAACGCTGACAAGCCTCACATCATCTACAATGGGTCCGCAAAGGGAGCCACTGTTATCACTGGTCATGGTATAAAAGGTGCTCAGAAATGCAATGCGCGTTCGAGCTGCATCCGCCTTGAATACTACTTTGCCTTCCGTGAACCCGCCTTTACCAGCCGAGTCATAAGCCACCTCCACAACCTTTTTACCAGCAAATGCTACCACACCCAGCTTCCCTTCGCACTGGTTCTTCCCATCTCCCACTTTGAATGTCAGAACATAAATCTTCCCAGGTATGGTTCGTACTATCTGCCTAATAGCACTTTCTTTTCCTCCAACCAGCTCTATCGCCCTCTTGCCCCGTGGCACGTAAAAATGCTCAGAGTCAACATACTTTACTGCCTTTAATGACTCCACTGTCCACCCGGGCAGCGGTGAATGATCATCCTCGATGTAAGGAGGTATCAGTACACCCCCTGGAGTCTTGGGAATCACGTAAGGCCCTTCTTCGAAATCTCCGTTCTTAATAATATTGCCTGTCCAGTACCAGCTGTTATATTAGTATCATAATTCGAAACTAGATAACTTGAACTTGAATTCATTTTCAGACATAGACTTGTCGAAGTGGAACTAGTTACTTACCTTTTGTTGGCTTGGGAATGGACAGAGGCTTCAGGGCAACTGAGTCGATGAGTGGACCGCACGCAGGGTCCTCCTCTACACCCGGGTTATGTATGGTTAACTCCACCGATGAGGCATCTGCCTGAAAAGCCCAACTATACAAATCCCAGCCATTGCTACTGTACATGGTCTGAATTGGAAGTATTCCCCAGTCATTCCGTTCACTGTTGGGATACACCGACACATTAAGCTTCTCCTCTTGTGCACATGTTCGGGCAGTGCTGAAGGTAATAGAGTAGTAACTTCCCTTGATAACCTTCAACTTGTGTGTTATTGATGCTTCATTTCCTAACCTTACCGCGTATGCTCCCTCAGGGACTACAAGCAGCATGTCGCCCTGTTTGCCTCCTGATCTTATGTATTCCACATAACCTGAGATCTTCCAGTTGGGAATGGCATTTGAGTTTGTCACCACTGTTCCTTTTAGATGGGATGCCTTCGGTCCGTGTTCAAAGTTCCCATTAGACAGCAACCCTGTACGAGTCACAGTATCGCCCGCAAAGTGTCAGTAAGTATCAATCAAATAAAGCATACATACAGTTGGGTCTTTTTCCAGTACTATGAACTGACAAATGAAGATCAGAGATTAATTCAGGCTTACCTCCTACAGAAGTTTCGGTAGCGGTAGGAGCGGAGGAGCTAAGAACAGCAGAACACAGTAGGAACATCAGCAAGAGTACTGATCTCATCATCATCGTGGTAAGCTCTTTTCTTTTTTATGAAATTATACTCGAACAACCAGTTTCGTCTTCTGATGACTTCTTGTGAGAAATGTAAACTATCTGCTCTGACTCATGATGTTTTGAAACAAGCAGAATGTGTTTATAAACAAACAGAAACAATATAATATACACCTAGAGAAGTTAATATTCGACTGGTGCAGGTGATATCACAACACTTGCACAAACTTATATTCGACTCTACTTCCACATGCAATGCTGCTGCTGCTGCATCTGCTTTCTCATCTTATTGCTGGAAAAGTAGTGCGGCGCATTATTAGTATCTTTTAAAGTATTTCATGTCTGGGAACTCGGAGGGCGACAACCGAGTTATATAGTAAGGAACGTTAAGATTTCGCATGTGAGCCGAAGCTGCCGGGAAACAAAGAGAATATTAACTAAAGAAAAAGGCTTCTTTCAATCAAAAAAGAACAGCAATGCATTTCATCCATGTGCATGACTGCTTCTCCAAACGTAGATGAAGACTCAGTTAAGCAAACGACCCGCTGAACGTGTCATGGACATTTTCAGACATATAAAATATAAGGAGTAGCCGCTTAACAATCAGTTAATCAGTCTCTCATCTTATAATTTGGTGATTCAGCTTATGGGAATTATTTCAAGCTCTAAAAAGAGTTGAAGAAGTTCAATTTTGAGATGCATTTTTTTCATCTTAGAAGTTACTTACGGACCAAATTCAAGCAATATTTATGTTTCAGTTATTTTATCAATCTAATAGCATCTACTCAACATAGGTGACCCTTACAAGTTTTTATTGATGGAAGAATTATAAGTTTTTATAGTAATATGCGGCGAGGTTGATTGATCATATGTAGCCTCGACAGGCGACAGCTAGGGGTGCAAACGAATCGATACACTCGCGAGCTACTCGTGAACAAGCTCGGTCAAAGCTCGATCAAAATTTGATACTCGATTATTAAACGAAATTTGAACAAAATTTGATACTCGATTATTAAACGAGCCGAACATGAACACATTGGTGCTCGGCTCGAACAAGCTTGAACAAAATTTGATACTCGATTATTAAACGAGCCGAACATGAACACATTGGTGCTCGGCTCGAATAAGCTCGTGAACAACTCGATTGAAGCTCGATTAATACTCGATCAATACTCGATTAATACTCGATTAATACTCGATTAATACTCGATTAATACTCGATTAATACTCGATTAATACTTAATTAATATTCGATTAATACTCAATTAATACATCAAAATTAAAATATAGTTTAAAATTTTAATTTGAAACTCAATTAAATTGCATTTTATTTTACGTGAGTAAACGAGCTTTTAAACGAGTAGCTTGAATAAATGCTCGTTTTTTTATCAAGCTCGATTAGTATTTGAGCCGAGCTCGAGTATTTGAATTTATTAACGAGTCGAGCTCGATCAAATTTTCTTCCTACTCGACGAGTTCGAGCCGAGCTCGAGCACTGAATAATATTCTCGAGCCGAGCTCGAGCAGCACGATACTCGGCTCGGCTCGGCTCGTTTGCAGCCCTATCGACAGCAAGTGATGGAAATCAAATCACGAAAAATATCCCTTGTCAATAATTTGTCATGTGATGGCAACAACCAATAATAGATGAAAGTGAAACGCTAACACTATATCTATATGTAGAGAATGTATTCTATGGATCCCTCCATTTTCATGGACCCATGGATCCTCCTTATCCACCATTAGATCACAAAACGTGATGGAAGGAGAGAGTAACACGTGGATGAGCTAACTACTTGTTAATTGTCTAATTAAGGGTATATTTGTCCTAGTTAGCATTTATTTGTGTAGCATTAAATGCATTAATTGTGTAGCATAATGCAAACAAGCCCATTATGCAAATTGGCCCAAATGTCATCCCAAAATAGAGAAGATAATAGCGAACTTCATTTCAATTCCACTCCAACGCAAACGTCCGATTAGGTATACTTATACATACCTAGGGTTTGATTCTTCAAATTTAGCTCACGATCTCTCAATCTCTATATCATTTTCTCACTCGCAATTTCATCCTTTCATTTTTCAGATTTCATCCCCTGCTGGACTCCAATCCGATCTGCCTTCCTTGTTCGGGTCGCTGTGTCTCCGATCTCCATGGATTCCGACCACTAGCTCCATCTGCAGCTTGACCAATACTCGATTGCCCAAGCGTAGAACTTCTCTGGTTGCCAAAAGGAAACGCACTAGACTCAAACCTAAAAGTTTTGACAGCTTTCGTGTTCATTTCTAATTAGAAACTGTACTATTTGATTATTTATGTTGATGAGCATGGCAAAGAACCGATTTGATTATTTATTTATGGAGGAAGTTAATGCAAAGAGCTGAGAGCAGGTATGATGAGGTTTGACAGTTTGGTTTGTGTGCAATTGCAGAACCGATTGTTGATGTAGGAGAGGAACGAGAAGAAGCTTGTTGACGTAGATGGATTCATCGTTCACACAATTGCTTTGTGAAGGTCTATATGAAGATAGTGAGAGTCCGCAACCAAATTTGTCCCAAAAAAAAGGCGTTCTAAGATTTTCTCAATACAAGAGGATATGTTACTCATATCTGCATGGGAGAATGTAAGTTTAGACCCAATAAAAGGCAACAATCAAACTCAGGCCGACTACTGGAGTAGAATCACGAGCTATTTTAATGATCACAAGTCGTTCGCAAGTGAAAGAAGTACAACGGCAATGACAAATCGGTGGTCCACTATACAAAAATGTGTGAGCAAGTTCCAAGGATTCTATAGTCAAGTAGAGGGGAGAAATCAAAGCGGAGTAAGTGAAACAGACAAGGTATAAAACTTAAATTTCTTATAATTTTGTTACTATTTTGATTGATATATTAATTGCTCAAATTATTAGTAGTCGTTGCAAACTTCATGTTTAATTTTTTTAATCTTCTTCCATTTGTGTTATATATGCTAAATTCTTTACACAGTGGTCGGTGTATGTAATTTTCTTATATGTCAGTAAAGTTGTGTGAAATATTTAACTTATAGAATTGTTATGGTGTTTATGCAATGACTTTGTCAATTTTGTAACTATTCATATTAGGTACGCCAAGCTATGGAGATATACCAAAGCATACAAGGCAGTGTATTTTCACTCACACATTGTTGGACAGAGTTGCGGAATTCGCCAAAATTTGCATCGAACAAGTCAAAGAAGAAGCTAAAAGCATCCTCAAATGATAGCCCACATGCTGCGGGATCATCTCAAAGTTTAGTGAATGTCAATTGCGAGCAAGAGAATGATGAAGGAATAGAACGTCCAATGGGAGGAAAGGTCGCTAAAAAAAGAAAACGGGTTGATGAAGCATCGAAATCATTTTTTATCGATATGCGAGAGCATATGTCTTCTACTGCTAATAAGAGGCAAGAGGAGTATGAGGTCATAGTAAAGATAGAGGAGGAACATCTCGAACTTAAGAGAAAACAAGTAAAAATCAATGAAACAAAGGAGAAGCGAGAACAACAAATGTATGAAGCTTCCATCATGGCCACTGATACGACCAATATGGAGCCACAAATGGCAAGTTTCTATAATTCACTCAAAGCTGAAATCTTAGAAAAAAGGGGTTGAAGATGTTTTGCAATCTTATCTTTTTGTTGTGGCGACGAGTAAATGTCATTTTGATGGAGATTTGGGTGCTGGATTTTTTGAGTTGCAAGTTCTGGTACTTGATGGAGATTTTGCTAGGATAGGCGAGGTGAGGATTCTAACAGTCAATTTTAATCTCCATACATATTCTAATAGTTTACCATTTTGTTTCTTTTGTTTGTCAGGAGCAATTTAAGCGTGCTGACAAATAGCTGACATATCAATGCCGGTGTTCTTTCCTGGAGGTTAGTTTACTTTGAAATTTGAGGGTATTTAAATGAAGTTGAATTTTGAAGCAACCTATTTGCAGATTTACAATGAGCAAATTACTGATCTGTTTGACCCTAGACAGCAAAATCTCCAGGTAGGCATGGATAACCTTATTGTTTAGGATTCTTGTGGGTATGCCACTATTTTGTTTCTATTCCTACGTTCAGATATGTTGAAAGTTAGACAGAAGTGTGTCTCTTCAATGAAAGATTTAAATTCTGATCAAGGTACCAGTGCATTTTTGTTGTTGTTAAAAAGTTTGAATACACTGATAAATTATTCTGCAGTGTAGATAAAAAGTTTGAATACACAGGTAGAGTACAAAAGGCATCCGGAGCCTGTCATGGTTCAACATGGTAAACGCCGTATCTATGCCAGAGATGCTCAATCAGATCATTTTGTAGTTGAATGTGACCTTGCTTATCTCTGATTTGATGATGTACTTCTATGAACTCCATAATATTGATTGTAAAGTTCCTATCCAATGATATGGTTGGACTTTCAAAAGTTGCATCATAGTTGTAGTCAGGATTCTGTAGTTCTCTTTCATCTTCAATGATCATATTATGCAAAATGATACAAGCCGACATTATATATTTCATTGTTTCCACGCCCCAAAAATGAGAAGGACCACGTATCATTGCAAATCGAGATTGAAGCACTCCAAATGCTCTCTCGACATCTTTTCTAGCAGACTCCTGCATAGCTGCAAAATGCTTTCTTTTGTTTCCTGTTAGCACAAGAGGTGCGGGTTTCCACTAGGGATGCACAAAACAGGCCCGGACCGGGAACCTGGACCAAACCGGACCGGGAACCCGGACCGAACCGGACCGGAATTTACCGGGTCGGTCCAAGACCGGACCGATATCGGGTCGGTCCTTGGGTCAATTATTTAGTTATTTCCGAGTTTCGGGTCGGTTCCGGTCAAGACCGGAATAATACGGTCCAGTCCGGTCCAGACCGGAATATTATTAATTATATTAAAAATGTATATAGTTAGGAATCGAACTCTTCCCATATAGCACAATTGGCAGGCGGCAGCTACTCCACTAGGCCATCTTGCTTCGTTGTTTAATTCAAAATTTGATCAATATATTTAGTAAAATTTAGAAGTCAAACAGTAAATATTAAAAAATTAGGGTTTGTCGTTTGTGATTTGAAACTCAATCGCAAACAACCAAACACTGAGCAGCGGTGCTCTAAGTCCACGGCTCTTCCTATTGAGTATTGCCAATCAATTTCGTTGAAGCTTCTAAAGTGGAGAAAATATTAGTAATCAAATAGCAATACCCATGTATGCATCATCCATTTTTAATTTATCATCTTCTTCATTCCGCTACAAGAGAATGTTATATGATGATTTTTTATTTTGCACAGATGGCATCAATTAGTGCCGCTGCCACTGGTGATGAACGAACGGAGCAAAGTGTTGATTCACCCGAACTATTTGAAGAAGTTGGTATAGAAGATGTTTCGGAGCAGAATAGGGTAGCAGAATCACAAACAGAGTTAGGTAGAAAAGCGGTTAAAAAGAGGAGAGCTGGAAGGGCAGAGTATTGGGTTGCCTACGATGTCTATGATGTAGAGAATGGAACTCGGAGAGCTAAGTGCAAATTTTGTCCTAAGAATTATGCTTGCGATTCAAACAAAGTTGGTAACAAGAACTTGAAGAAGCATTTTGAAAGTTGTACAATGAATCCGGCTAATAAGGGAAAAGGTAAACAAGCTCAACTTATCATTGAGAGTATGGATGACAATGGCACGAAAATGAAGAATTGGAGTTTTGATGCAAATTTGGTTAGATCGGCCATTGTTGAAATGGTGATTCGAGATGAGATGCCGTTTACATGCGTGGAAAAGGAGGGTTTGAAAAGTGCTTTTTTTACGGCTTGTCCTCAATTTAAGATGCCATCGCGTACTACTATCCAACGTGATTGTTTTGCCCTATATATCAAAGAAAGAGCAAAGATGAAAGAGCTTCTAGATAATTCTTGTCAGCGAGTGTGTGTTACTACAGATACTTGGACTTCTTCAAATATGGTCAATTATATGTGTGTCACTGCACATTTTATTGACAACGAGTGGAATTTGCAAAAAAAGGTTATTAATTTTTGCAAAATTACTAGTCACAAAGGACAGGACATGAGTAGGGCCCTCGAGGATTGTTTGAGCTATTGGAATTTGGACAAAAAACTTTTAACTTTGACTGTTGATAATGCTTCTACAAATGATGTTGTTTGTGCTTATATGACTGAGATGGCAAAAGTTAAGGGTTGTATTACTGAGGGCAAATACATGCATATGAGATGCGTAGCACATATCCTCAATTTGATTGTGCAAGATGGGATCAAGCAATGTGGTGAGCAAGTTGATAAACTTCGAGCTGTGATAAAATATATCAGAGGATCACCTGCTAGGTAATTATTATTTTATATTTTATATTTTAATGATTTATTTTCATATATTAACATATTCTCATATTTTTAGGTTAAATACTTTCAATCAACTAGCAGAAAAATGCAAGGTGAATTGTGACAAATCTTTGAAGCTCGATGTATGTACTAGATGGAACTCCACTTATGAGATGCTGAGTAGTGCCCAACCTTATAGAGTTGCCTTCACTCGAATGGAAATTCCTCGATTAGAAGATTCTAATTTGGGTACTTTGAGCTCCTCGGATTGGAGTAAGATTGATGTGCTCGCCTCTTACTTGAAGGAGTTTTACGATATCACAAATCGTATTTCAGGTTCCTCATATGTCACAAGTAATTACATGATTTTGTATGTCTCTAAAATTGTGAGTGTTCTTAACAACTTGGCTTCAAATGGAGACTCGACACTACAAAAAATGGCAGGTGACATGAAGAAGAAGTGTGACAAATATTGGGGTACGTTTGATAATCTTAACTTGTTGATGTTTGTTTCCACAATTCTTCATCCTCATTATAAAATGTGTGGAGTGAGCGTTGCTCTTCAAATGATGTATGGCCAAGATAGTTTGGATTTCATGGTTACAAAAGTTAGGAATGATGCATACGCATTATTTGGACGATATGTGATTGTTATGCGATCCGGAAAATCAAGGGGATGTGCCACTTTCTAATGTAGTGGCTGAGGGTGAAACTGAAATTTCGAATTGGATGCAAGAATTTGAAGAAAATATGACAAGGGGAAATTCGGATGTGGATGATATCTCAAGTAGATCAGAGTTTGATTCGTATTTATTTGATAGATATGAAGCAAAAGTTGTTGATGTCTTGAAGTGGTGGAGAGTTAATGAGCCCAGATTTCCGATTCTTTCACGTATGGCTCGAGATATACTAGCAATTCCTATCACTACAGTTCCTTCCCAATCTACATTTAGTACCGGTGGACGCCACCTTACATCTTATAGAAGTCGTCTGAAGCCCAAAGTAAGTATACGGTTATTATTCTTATATCTGCGTTTATTATTCATTTACACATTTGCTTTATTGTGACAAGATGGTACAAGCACTTGTTTGCACTCAAGATTGGTTGCGCTTACGAACAAAAACAAAGACAGATGAGAATTCAGACATAGATGATGATGGTGGTAATGATGGTAATGAAAGTAAAATAATAATGTTTTAATGTTTTTTTGATACGGGCCTAGTGGGCCTTATTTAAATTAAATATTTTTATCCCACATCGTTAAAATTAGTTAGACTTATAATTTTGTTTCAGTATTTAAAGTTAGTTTTATTCTTGTATTTTTCACCTCTTTATTCTTAATAAAATCAAGTTTTTGATATTATCGCATTGCTTGTGCTTTTGGTTATTTATCATAAGCTTCCGCTTCGTCAGTTGGTAATCAGAGCAGGCTTTTCCTGGCTTTTTATCACTGATCTTTTAAATCAAAGTTTTTACTAGCAACTAGGATTTGCCTAGAAGCTACAGTACTAACTACAGTAACAGCAGCGGCAGCAGCAGCAGCAGCAGCAGCAGCGGCAGCATTAGAAGCTACAGTACTAACTACAGTAACAGCAGCGGCAGCGGCAGTGGCAGCAGCAGCGGCAGCGGCAGCAGCAACAGCAGCAGCAGTAATAGCAACGATAGCAGCAGCAGCAGCAATAGCAGCGATAGCAGTAGCAGCAGTAGCAGTGATTGCAGTAACAGTAGTGACAACAACGACAGTTACAACGCCTTAAGTAACAATGGCTAATCAAGATGCTAACCAGGCAATTACAAGAGCAGATTTTGAAAGACTTCTGACAGAGTTTACTACCAATATGACTGCTCTAACAGAACGGGTGGAGAGACTTGAAGTCAACAACGCAACAGTCAACAACGCAGCAGTCAACAACGTAGCAGCTAATAACTTAGCAGTCAATAATGCAGCAGCCAACAACTTAGCAGCAAGACACGCTAACATTGCACATCGTCCGAGGTTGGAAGAGTGGAACATGCAATAGCTCCAAGAATGTATAGAGGCAATAGAATTATGGAGTCATCAGACTCGGAAGAAGAATTTGCTAATGAATTTGAGGAGGTAGAGCGAGATCACCAAGATTATCGTGTTAAAGCTGACATCCCACTTTTCTCTGGAACAATGGGGGTAGAAGAATTTTTAGACTGGCAGATTGACGTTGAACGTTTCTTTGACGTTATGGGAGTACCTGAAAGTAAACAAGTGAAGATGGTTGCTGTTAGATTGAAGAGTACTGCAGCAGTTTGGTGGGATAAGTTGGTTGTGATAAGACGAAAACAAGGAAAGGCGCCAATTCGAACATGGAGAAGAATGAAGCAGCTGATGATGGAGCGATTCTTACCGGAGGATTATGAACAAATCCTTTACAGGATGTATATTGAGTGTATCCAAGGAAGAAGGACAGCTGACTATACAACAGAATTTCTACGCTTGTCTGAACGAAATGAGTTGAATGAATCAGAAAGTCAAAAGGTTGCTAGATATGTAAGTGGTTTGAAAAGCTCTATCCAAGAGAAGATGGGTCTACAGACTGTTTGGACAGTTGCTGAGGCGTCGAGCCTAGCACTAAAAGCTGAATTAATGGAGAAATCTCCTCGTACTTTTCAGCCATTCCGCAGGTATGACCTCAAGCTGCTAATGAGAACTTGATTGACAAAGCCAAATCATGAAATAAAAGACCATAAAGATGAAGGTAGTCGTACTAATACGCCATTCAGGCCAAACAACAACCGTTTCAGAGGCGTGACAATCCTTACACTAAGCCTTATGGTGATAAGTGTAATCGTTGTCAGGAACCGGCCATACTTCTAATGTGTGTCCTAGCCGAAGAACAATAGCGTTAGTGGAGTATGATACTCAGGAGCAAGAAGATGCAGATGAGTATGACGGTGCTGAGGTTGCTGAAGAGGAGACGACTGAAATGGTAAATTGTGTTCTACAAAGAGTTTTGTTGTCATCCAAAGATGAGGGACAACGAAAGAACTTATTCAAGACGCATTGTTCTGTTCAGAATAAGCTTTGCAATCTGATCGTCGATAATGGTAGTACTGAAAATCTCGTGTCACAAAAGTTGGTGGAGTGTTTGCAGCTTCCCACAGAGGCTCATGAGAAACCCTATGCATTGGGATGGGTTAGTAAAGGCTCCCAGATTAAAGTAATACGAACTTGCAAGGTCCCAGTATCTATCGGAAAGCACTATAAAGAGAATGTACTTTGTGATGTGTTAGATATGGACGTGTGTCATATCTTACTTGGACGTCCTTGGCAATTTGACAATGACGTCACTTATAAAGGACGTGACAATGTGCTGATCTTTTCATGGAAAGGTCATAAAATTGCTATGACACCAGTACTTCATTTCAATCGAAAGCCCACCAGTACTGAATCAAATTTCTTGGTAATAACGCATGACGAGAAAGAGTTGGGCGAAGCGGTGAAGGAGTCGGAATGTTTTTATCCAGTGGTAGTGAAGGGTTTGTTAAGTGCAATAAATGAAGTGGGGTCCCTGAAGTTGTACGTACTATTTTAGCAGATTTTAAGGAGTTAACTGCCGATGAGTTACCACATGAGCTTCCACCTCTACGTGACATTCAACATCACATCGATCTTATCCTGGCGCAAGTCTTCCAAATTTACCACATTATAGGATGAGTCCAAAAGAAAATGAAATCATAAGAGATCAAATTGAAGAATTATTAAGGAAAGGTTTCATTCGGGAGAGCATGAGTCCTTGTGCGGTGCCTGTGTTGTTAGTACCGAAGAAAGATAATCAATGGAGGATGTGTGTTGATAGTCGAGCCATCAACAAGATTACAATCAAATATCGATTTCCTATTCCTCGCTTAGAAGACATGCTAGATGAATTATCAGGGTCAAAATTATTCTCAAAAATTGACTTGCGTAGCGGGTACCACCAAATTCGAATTAGACCTGGCGATGAATGGAAAACAGCGTTTAAAAGTAAAGATGGATTGTATGAGTGGCTGGTGATGCCATTTGGCTTATCTAATGCCCCAAGCACTTTTATGAGATTGATGAATCAAGTATTGCGTCCATTCATTGGATCATTTGTGGTGGTTTACTTTGATGATATACTTATCTACAGTAAGAATGTTGACGAACATTTAGAGCATCTAAAAAGAGTACTACTTGTTTTGAAAGAAAATCAATTGTACGTTAACTTGAAGAAGTGTATTTTCTGCACTAACAAGTTACTTTTTCTTGGATTCATTGTGGATGAAGATGGCATTCAAGTAGATGAGGAAAAATTTCGAGCCATTCCAAGGTTTGGCGACTTTTTACAGGAGGTTTGTTAAAGGCTTTAGCACTATCACCGCTCCTATTACCGAGTGTCTAAAAAAAGGAAAATTTGTATGGGGATGGGAACAAGAACAAAGTTTTGCTGCAATTAAAGAGAAACTTTGTAGCGCACCAGTATTAGCGTTACCAGACTTTGACAAGATTTTTCAGGTTGAGTGTGACGCTAGTGGCGTAGGGATAGGTGCTGTATTATCCCAAGAAAAGAGACCCGTGGCTTTCTTTAGTGAAAAGTTAAGCGACGCAAGACAAAAGTGGAGTACCTACGATCAAGAATTTTATGCTGTGTTTCGAGCTTTGCGACAATGGGAACATTACTTGGTGCAGCGCGAATTCATTCTTTTCACTGACCATCAAGCCTTAAAATTTTTGCATAGTCAGAAAGTGGTCAATAAGATCCATGCACGTTGGGTTAGCTTTCTACAAAAATTTCCTTTCATCATTCAGCATAAGTCTGGGACACAAAACAAAGTGGCAGATGCATTAAGCAGAAGAGCATCACTACTTATCACTCTGGCCCAAGAGGTTGTTGGTTTCTGTCATTTGAGAGACTTGTATGTTGATGACCCTGATTTTAAAGAGTTATGGGAGAAGTGTAGTAGAAATCACCCGTCTGCAGATTTTCATATCAAAGATGGATATTTATTTAAAGGGGACCGTCTTTGCATTCCCTCTTCATCATTAAGAGAAAAGCTTATTCGTGATCTGCATGGTGGTGGTCTGAGCGCACATTTTGGTAGAGATAAAACAATTGCTTGTTTAGAAGAACGATATTATTGGTCGCATTTAAGAAGAGATGTTGGTAATATTGTTAAACGTTGTTTCGTTTGTCAAACATCCAAAGGACAATCTCAGAATACCGGGTTGTACATGCCATTACCTATTCCTGATGATATTTGGCAAGACTTGTCTATGGATTTCGTTCTGGGGTTACCTCGTACACAACGAGGAGTGGATTCTGTTTTTGTGGTTGTGGACCGGTTTTCAAAGATGTCACACTTTATTGCATGTAGAAAGACGTCTGATGCTTCCAACATTGCAAAACTGTTTTTCAGAGAAGTGGTGCGCCTTCATGGAGTTCCCAAGTCGATCACTTCTGATCGTGATACAAAATTCCTTAGTCATTTCTGGATCACCTTATGGAAGATGTTTGGAACCATGCTGAATAGGAGTTCCACAGCTCATCCCCAGACTGATGGACAGACAGAAGTCACTAATCGAACACTTGGCAATATGATTCGAAGTGTGTGTGGAGATAAACCGAAGCAATGGGATCTAGCTCTTCCTCAAGTAGAGTTCGCGTATAATAGTGTGGTGCATTCGGCTACAGGAAGATCACCTTTTTCTATCGTTTACACATCTGTTCCAAAGCATGTGGTAGATTTGGTAAAGCTACCTAAATCGCGTGAATATAGTGTCGCCGCTGAGCGACTAGCTGAAGACGTGATAGCTGTCAAAGATGAGATTAAGGCGCGACTGGAGGCTACGGGTAACAAGAATAAAGTTATCGCGGATAAGCATAGACGATCCAAAGTTTTTAATGAAGGAGATGACGTGATGGTTTTCATGCGCAAGGAGCGATTTCCGGTGGGAACATATAGTAAGTTGCAGCCTCGCAAGTATGGTCCCTACAAGATTTTACGTCGTATTAACGACAATGCTTATGTTGTGGATCTTCCGGAGTCAATGGGAATTTCTAAAACATTTAACGTGGCTGATCTTCATGAATATCACGCGGATGAGGCTTTGTATCCAGAGGAGAACTCGGGGTCGAGTTCTTCACAAGTGGGAGAGACTGATACGGGCCTAGTGGGCCTTATTTAAATTAAAATATTTTTATCCCACATCGTTAAAATTAGTTAGACTTATAATTTTGTTTCAGTATTTAAAGTTAGTTTTATTCTTGTATTTTTCACCTCTTTATTCTTAATAAAATCAAGTTTTTGATATTATCTAGTTATTTTCTAGATTTATCCTTTCCCAATCGCATTGCTTGTGCTTTTGATTATTTATCATAAGCTTCCGCTTCGTCATTTTTCTCCATCTGTGACTTGTTATTTATATGTGTTTAGTGACTTGTTATTTTAGATGAAGAAGACGAAGGCACATTTTATGCTTGAAGAATTTCAATGGAGATTACTGATGTCAAATGAAGATGATTGATGCGTCCTATTTGAAACTTCTAGATTATTTGAGACGCTTATTTTAAACTTTCATCTAATGTTTTGTTTCTTAAAGTTGTGTTTTTGTTTGAATATTTAATATGTCACCTTTGTTTTGTCTTCAAACGAATTTTTGACCATTTAAACCTTGGAATTTGAGTTTGATGTAAACTAGAGAGTTGTAGATTATTGAATCAGCTTTCCAATGATATATAGTTTGCTTTATTTGGACTTCATATGAGTTCTGTACAACCTGCATAAGTAAAGGAGGTCAATCTGTCCAGATTGTATTTCTGCAAAATTGTTCACACATTTCAAGGTTGTAATCAGACTTGTGGAATTAACCCTAAAACAATCTGGTAAAAAAAGCTTAACAGGGCTTCCGGTCCAACCCGGGTCCGGACCGGAATTGACCCGGACCGAATATTTCGGGTCCAGTCCGGTCCTCGGTCCATCACTTATAAAAAACCCGGGTCTTCGGGTTTACCCGGAATACCTTAACCCGGTCCGGTCCGGGTCGGACCGGATGTGCAACCCTAGTTTCCACTATACATCATTGAGTACGCGTACCTTACTGTTCATTTTATTATTATTGTTTATTATTTCCGCTGTGCGACTTGATCTTGAGGACACGTTCATGCTAGAGGACGTGTTCACAAGTGTCTAGAAGTAAACCAAGCTAACCGTAACGATCCAACAACCAGTAACGTAAGCAACAACAATGATGCAAGAATAGTGACGTGAGCCACAGTGTGAGCAACGACAGCGATTCAATAGCAACGGAGTGAGCAACAACATCAGATGTAAGAGTAGCAGCGTGAGCAACAACAATAGATGTAATAGGAGCAGCACAACATTCGCAACAGGCGCAACAACAGTATACCCGCATCAATTGTAACAATCAATTATCAATTTCCATTATGGGTGATGATAACACTTTGGACGAAAAAGTGATTAGACTGCGAAAGAGTTTCTTAGTTGGCAAATTAAAGTTGACAGATTTTTGAGGTTATGAAGGTTCCAAAAGAAAAAGAGTCATGACGGCTATTCGAATAAAAAGTTGTGGATCTATTTGGTAGGACAAAGTGACTATTCAACCACGCAATCAACGTAAAGAATGTGAAGACTTGGAGCCGTATGAAGAAACTAATGATAGAACGGTTTGCAATCGGAATTAATGATATGCATCTTGTTTAAAAAGATGTGCCTCATAAAAAATAAAATTCCACTGAGAACAAGCGCACAACAAAAATAGACGGTGACATTTCATTGGAAGAAGAGCTTTAAGAGATACCAGTTGAAGTTGTAGTAAACGATTTTGGAAAGATTGTTGTGAAGAAAGTTGTAGTAACGCCTCTAGAGATACCAATTGTTGAGGAGGTTGTTCTGCCTACTTCGAAAATCATTAAGCAATTGTGGTTTTACCAACTATATTCGATGTAAAGCTATACACAACAGTTACAACATGAGCTTTCGTTTTGAAAGTATTGAATGTCGTAAATGGAGTTAAGGTTGAAGAATTTGATGAGGATGAATTTCTTTTCATAGAAGAGAACTCGGGTTCGAGTTATTTAAAGATAAAATAGGCTGATGCAGAGAAGATTACGTTTGATCCGGGAGGATTAAACAAGTTGGGCTAATATGGATTAATATCCAGTACAACGAAAGCTATTTAATGCGAGTCAAAACTACGTAGTTTTAGTAAAAGGTTCACTTAAAACTACATAGAATTATATTAAAAAACGTCAAAACGACATCGTTTTTACCCTCGCAGTAAATAGCTGCGCATTACCGGATCCGAGTCCGGCTAATATTGACTTTAATTTAACTAGTATTAATGCACAACAAACTTTTGCATGTATCAATTATAGAAGTTAAATATAATCAATACTAAGATAAAATTGGAATTTAAATAAAAATTAATATTAAGATAAAATTGTGTGCAGTTATGTAGAAGAGTAGTAGCTAAATTATAGGGATAATATTGGAATTGGGGATAACTGTTAGAATGGGTTCCCCAATTCTTAATAGGAAGATTCTAATTATATCCCATTAGAACTTTAGAACAAAGTTTAAGTTTATTGTAATTTAAATAGATAGTTTTATTTGTTATATAATATAATATGAGATTTAATAACTCTGAGCTTTTATTTGTATACTAGTGGACTCATGTTAATCCGTTGAATTTATTAAGTTGTATCTTTAGATTTTGCGCTAACAATTCCCTTATAACTTCCGCTACATTAGAGAGTCTTTCTTCTCAGGAATCAAATTATACATACATGTTCAATAGTTGATCCAATCAATGCACTTAGAGAAGGTATCTAAGTTGATTTTCATATATATTATATATATAAAGCAGAAAAAGTGGTACTGACAGTTACAAAGTGAAGCCATATTTTCTATCTCGACCAGTACCCATACTTTTTTTAATAATTACTGACTATGTTACTAATCGAAATACTTCATAATAGAGAAAGGTTCTAGGAGGACAACTATTTAAATGTAAGACATAAGGAATTTATCTTGTCCATTCATTTAGTTAATATAATGAACAAGATTAAAAGCAAAAAACCCCACTAATCTCAACCGCCCCTTGTTTTGTGCAAATTAATTCCCTAATTTAATCCAAACTCAAGTATAATCACAACCACTGAATTCATCATCAACGGTTATAATAAAGTCTCACGGTCTCACAAAATCTTTTGGTCTCCCTAGAACCTATCTCCTTCATAATATATTAATTTATGATTAACCATTTGCAAGTACATATTTTAATCGGCATCTATACTAATGGATTCGGATCCGGTGTAGCGCTGCTATTTGCTGCGAGGGTCAAAACGACGTCGTTTTGACGTTTTTTACTATAACCCTATGTCGTTTTGAGTGAACCCTTTACCAAAACTACGTAGTTTTGACTCACAGCAAATAGCTTTAGCTGCACTGGATCTAATTCCCTATACTAATAGTTTAAAGAAGCTCAAATTTCAGGCATCTAAATTTGAATTAAAGATGGTTATGCTTCGAATGTCATTAAACAAAGTTTAAATAATACATGGGCTCAAAATGACGTAAACGACATGCCTTTTTGCTGTTAAAAAAATAAAATATAGGGGATTTTTAGTAACTTTAAAATAAGATAAATATAAATAACGGAATGATCAAAATACCCTAGGTTTTTGGGCATTAGATTGGAGATTAAAGGATTTGTTGTCTAACTGGATCTCAATATGTATCAAGCTTCAAGCCCCGGTGCATTTAGGTTTTGTCATAAAACATATTCAACTAAAATTAATATCATCATATTTTGTATTTTGTTGTAGAGTTTAGAATCTTGGAGGGGGAAGGGATCAAGTATAAAGTGTTAGTTTTGGTATAAAATGTAAAACTATTCCAACTGTAGATTGATTTCAATCCAACGGTTCTAATACGCATCTAAATACTTACCAAAATAACAATAAAGGGCAAATACGTAATGTTACATAAAATTAATATCATCTGAATTATAAATATTTTGTTGTAGAGTTTAGAATTAGAGTTTAAATTCTTGGAGGGGGAAGGGATCAGGTATAAAGTGTTAGTTTTGGTATAAAATATAAAACTATCCCAACCGTAGATTGATTTCAATCCAACGATTCTAATACGCATCTAAATACGTACCAAAATAACAATAAAGGGTGAATTCGTAATGTTACATAAAATAATTATATTGAAGATTATGTTTACATATCATATCCTTAAAATCCTCCAACAAATTATATCAATTACGTTCTTCCTAAATCAATTGTGATTTCATTCTGTTCTGAATTTTATTTTCGACCTGTTATCAAACGTAAGCAAAAACAACGGTCCATTTGATGATTATTCGTGCAATCCATCGAGTTGTCATGCGAATGCGGAAGATTATCACTCAATGTCGGATGAGAATCAAAATTCAGGTTCAGGTACGCATATACGAAGTAGTTTAGTGTTTCGATCAAGTAGGGTTTAGTATATGTCAATTTCAATTACAATATGTACTGACATGCTTCAAAATATTGGAAAGTATGGTTCTAGAACCATACACGTCAAAATTTTGGACCATATCAGAATCAACTATTATATTGATTATTATATTCTAGATACAACCTAATGTGATATATGGGTCATAAAAGATTTCGATCGAACAGGGTTTTCAGTTCAAAATGCTTCATTGCAAATATAATTCACAATGTGCATGGTTCAAATATTCAAACATTATGGTTCTAGAACCATATAATATAATTATTTGGACCATGTCTAATTTTTTGGATCAGGTTTAATTATTACGATACATGGTTCTAGAACCATATAATGTAATTTTTTGGACCATGTGTAATTCAACAATCTGAACGAAATTTTTGTTTATTTCAATATACATGGTCCATAATTTTCTATTGTATGGTTCCATAATCATATAGTTCATTTGTTTGAATCACCATATTTTTTGTCAAACTCATTAACATTTTTCGATTCGCAATTTTCAACAGGGGGTAACAAATGTGATACCGACACTAGCACTCAAGATCCAACAATGATCAAGTCATAACACCGGACTGCCCTGAATATTTACAACCTCATATTGGGCAGACTTTTACATGTCTTGTACAAGCGATCAATTTTTACAAAAATTACGCAAGAGGTTGTGGCTTTGCAATTCAAATTGGGACGAAGTATTTTCATAAGGACGGTACCATATTGGGGCAGAGGCTAATATGCCATCGTGAAGGTTACTACCAGAACCATAAGAAAAGTGTTCGGCGTGGGTCAGATGTTGGTTGATTATGCGACGACACAGTAAGACGAGATTCGCAAAGGAGGATGACGAAAGCGGCGACGCAGATGATGAAAGCAGCGACGCAGATTCGACGAAAACTGTTCGACCTAATCCGAGAAGTGATTTCTGGGATTCGACGAACAAACCTTAATTGTTTGTTCCGAAATTAACCTTTTGATTTAATTATGATATATTTAATTCCAGATTTGGTAAGTTTTTAATTTGAATTTGTTCAAAATCTGGTCCGTCGATCTTCTTTTTTTAACGGACAGTATCTGTGTATACTTTATACACTGAAGGTTTTACCAGATCTCTTCCCTCTTGGAGGATATTAAAGATTTGTAAGACAAGGGACGTTATATTGAATTAACAAAATACACGGTCGGTGACGGTTGTCAGTATCAACCATTGGGTGAATAGAAATCAACGGTTGAGATGATGTTTTTCTGTCTGACAAAAACTTACTTGTCTTACTAGAACTTAATCCTCCTTTTGTATATACTTAATCATTTGATTAGCTATTTAAGAATTTAATTTTGTAAATATTAGTTAGAGGGATAAATTCTAGAGTGACGGTAAATATTTGTGAGATGGAGGGACTAAATCTCAATCGTTGATTAGATTAATCTGACGGTTGAGATTAATAAATGATTTATTTATAATTTGACGGTTGAGTTTGCAAAATACTCGGAGGGTTTGAGTAAACAATTATTTTTAGTTTAAATTTCAGTCATAAGATTATTAAAAATCAACAGTAAAATCATATCTCCCGGACTTACAAATATATTTATCCTTTTTAAATCATTCTCCTAGTTTATAAAATTATAAATTCCAATCCCATGCGACGCTTAGCTCTATAGTTTATGTGATTTACACATTATCCATACTTCCAGGATATATATGGGCTCTGAACCCAACAGCCTCATAATGTTGACAACGGGAACTCTGAATATGACAAATAAAGTCAAACATGAACGGCGTCAAGCTCAAATCTGAGATGAGTTGTTTTTTTGATAAATGAGGGCAAATGCCCAACGAGTACAATATGATGATTTATAAAAGGTAAATAATTATTTAGCCTGATTCGATATAATTCAAAAATATGAAATTGAATAAAATAGCTAAACCGAATCATTTGTCTCGCTCAGTACAATATGAGAACTGAAAAACTAAAATCTAAGATGTATCAAACGTAAGTTAAAGAACGCGATAATAGTAAGATGAAACAACACGAAGCACGTGGCGACAACACGAAGCACGTGGCAACAGACAGCAACACCTGGGAAGAGTCATCATCCCAAGGAGCAGCAAAGTATAGCAACGGAATAGTTGTAGGGAAAAGAAGGCCACTGCAATGAGAGGCACTGGTGGCAAAACATCTGCGAACTAGCCGGAAAACGAAAAACAAGATCCAAAACCTTGAGGAAAGAGAAGAACACAAAATACGAAAGAAAGAAACCAACCTCGAAAAAGGAGGCAACAATCCAAAAATTCTCTCCGCCGAAAGAAAAACCTCCCTCAGAGACCTCACTTGAAGTCATATAGCATTCTAGATGGTCAGCCAACATCAACATTTACCTGAAGAAATTTGGTAGCAACAACATTCACACGTGCTTGTAAAAAATCTCTCTCACTTTCTGATCTTAATGGGGATTGAATCATTCCAAACTGTTAGTCTCATTGACTAACTACTTTGGTAACGACTTTCATTCACTGCCCATGAAATGAGTACAAATTATGCTACTCATTTAATCTCACATTTTCATATTGTTTTGGTCTCAGCTTTTTCCTTTTTTGAGATTCATAAAATTTAGTTCTCGTTTTTATATATGAACATTCTTATTCCGCTCTCACGTTGACTTTTCGCTCATCATTTATTATCTTACATTTTTAACTCTCTCTGATGACTCTTCTTTTTTCACTTATTATATTTTCGCCTTCAACTTCCCGTATTTTCTTAATCTTTATATCCAGTTCCACGAGAATTATATTTAGGGAGGAAATGAATTAAAAATACTACATATGAAGATTGATGACGTTGTCGATAAGAAGTGTAATGATTGAACTCTTGTCTTGAATTCATAAAGCTAAAAGTTATAACCACACTTAATCCACTTTGTTTCCATATTATGCGCGTAAGTGTTTCATTATGTTATTTCCTTATGCTTACCTAATCCCTAGTGGACATGGTGGTACTCTTTGCCTGAGTCTTAAAGTTCAAATAGACTTGCTAGCTAGATGGGTTCTTCGATATTATACTTTTATGCTACCGAATATTACTATTCTCTATATGCAAGTGAGGTAATTTGATCTTTTTTTTTATTCAAGGTGAGAATGTTTCATCAGAAAAGGTATTACAATACGTGCAAATGAAGCAAACCGAAGGAACAAGTTCTAAGACTTTTCTACGTCGAGGAAGTCTCATTCATGCAATTTGTGAAGCAGGCCATGATCGGCGACATCCCATCGAACTCACCACAGTCCATAACCGTTCGGACTCGAGAAGACTCCACACAGCAGCTCAGACAAAAACCGAGAGGGCATCAAGACAAGGAAGACGAAAAACAAAGGCAGAGGAGCAGGCCCAACAGGCCCATCAGAGCAACAAGGCCCAGCCCACGAAATCAGGAAACCCTAGCACACCGTCCTTTCTCACGCCGCCAACCATTCTCACGCTGTCGTCCATCCTCACGCTGCCGACCCTCCTCCATGCCGCCGTTCATCCGCACGCCACCGAGTCCCCAATCTCGCGCCGCTCCACCCTCGCGCCCGCCAAGCCGCAAGTCTCGCGCCCCGTAGATCCGGCCATCCTAGAACCCAGTCCGCTCTCCCGTCACCGTCTGACGCTCAAATCCATCCGACGCTCGTCCCCGTGACCCCATCCGATGCTCGTCCACCACCCGACCGGTGACCGCAGAGAGGCTTGGGTTGAAGACCAAGCCTTCCATCCTCCGCAAACGGCGTCCTCCAACCAGTGACCGAGCACCCAGATCCACGGCATACCTCGCCCTTGAACCACCACCGCACGACAATCCCCGAAACGGGATCAGAAAGCAAGCACCATGGCTTGACAGAAAAGCTCCACACGGCTAGAGGAAAGCTAGCATGGAAGCTAGGGCAAAGTAGGAGGCAAACCTCCATTATTGAAAGGAAAAGACAGTACGAAGCGAAAGGGAATCTACTCTACCGCGGGCGGAGGAAGACTGACCTCCTCCCCAAGAGGAGGGGTGTCTGCCCCACCCAAACCGATGATTTGCAAGGGAAGCTCCGAGAGAGGTTTTTAGAAAGAGGTTTGGTGAGATGACAGTTGAACTATTGGTCATTTGATCTTCGATGCAGTGCATTAGGTATTTCTCATTCACTAAACTCGCAGTGTTACCTGTGATAGATTGAGTTGTCAACTTAGAATTCACTTTGTTGAGAGTTGATACGCAGCGGATGAGCGTGATACAGATCAGAGCACACACATGAAGAAACAAGAGCAAAACAACAGTGACACAGATTTTCTGGTTCACCTGGTCTAATCTCAGGCTATTCCAGACAACAAAATATTTCTATTGATTCAATAGTGTTTACAGACACAGAAGGACTTACACAGAGACCCGGTTTCTTCATATGTCTAACTCCACAGATACAAAAACCTCCTTCAGACGCAGGACTTACAGATAGAGCACAAGTTTCTCCTATGACGCAACTCACACCAGAAACTTTCTTGCTATCAGATGCAGGACATACACAGGACTACTGACTCTCTCTTTTCTCTCTTCTCTCTACATATTCTACTTATCACTAACACCCTTTTTTACAGATGTTAGGCACCACGAATTTCCAATACCTATGTACATTAATTACATACATTCCCTGACTCTTGGCCTCCAACATTAATTCTGCATTTTGACTGTTCCTCTTCTGCATTTACTCTGCATCGAGACGGCCCCAGCTCACAGCGCCCAATGAGGTAGCAGATATTTATTTATTTTGACAAGGATTATAAATTATGTTAGATTTATACACTTAGTTCATCTATTTCCTAATTTGTAGTTTTTGTTTGCTATAAACAAAAACAAAGCACATAAAACAATTGATCAAATTAATAAAAGTAAAAATTTATCTTTATTGTTTGTTATTCAATCTCTCTTCAAACTTTATCATTTATCTTGATGTATGAGAATCCAATGTGAATATACTTACGAATAATGTAAACTCACCAGTCAAAATATCAGTGACATAGGTGACATTGCACAAAGGGGCAGCTCAATTACAATATAATCACGCTTCTTCTCTTCTGCTAAACCTGCAAACATACTTAGCTCTGCCCCCAGTCTCATCCCTGCATTCAACAAATGAACTTTCATGGTCGGCACACTAAAGAGCAGAACTCCTGACCCTTGATAACGAAAACTAGTTTGAAGAAACTAGAGAAAAAATTTAGGAAGAGACATAAAGAGCGAAAAACGAACATGAAAAAGATACAAACCAAGCATACGCGTTGCTGAAAGAAAAGAAGATTAGGAAAAGCATTAGTGGCCAAGAGCGAAGGAAGACCAGCCACCTCCCCAGAAGGAGGCAGCTCCCTGCCCGACGAAACCCTAACATAAAGAGCTTTTGGACTTCTTTTTTGGATAGCTTTTGGGATGTTTTCCAGCATTTTCGCCGTGCGAGGGTGGCGTAATTACAGTGCTCTTTAGCTCGAGCAGTCTGCAGCGACGCGTCAAAGGCAAAGCATCTTCTAGGCCGACAGACCCTCGTCGTCCTCTGCAGCTCCAGAAGTGTGCTTTTCCCCGAGCATTTAAGGTGCTGCACTTGACGAAGTGAGGTTGGCCTAGTGGTTAGGCACTCACTACCTGGGCTAACAGGTCTTGGGTTCGAGTCATGGAGTAGGAGTGAAATTCCTATAATCCCTTAAAAAAAATCTCCAAAGATTTAAAAAAAAAAGGTGCTGCACTTTGTCTTCGATCCATGACGATGTTTGCTTGTCCTTCGTCAGAAGTTGGTTTGCAAAGTTCCTCGAGAAGAATTCGGTTTCATGTTCGACTCCTGGTGGTTGGGAGCTAACGGCCTGCACGAGAATTTGAATAAAACGTAGTAGATGTAAAATAATGACATGTCTTGTACACAACTTATAATTCCCACCTATCAAAAATATTACAATATAATCACTTAGAGATGTATGGTTGTAATGAGCGATATTCTGCGTAGGACATAAAATAAAGTACAAAGTTTTTATTGTTTTGATTTTAAAAATTTTGTGTGCAATCTCTACTTCTCCTCTGTTTCTACTACGTAGCAGATAATCGCGTATGTCACGTTGACTTGAGTGACATGCGTACGTTTCTAGTTTGTTGCGTGAGCAAGGGTTGCGTTGACTTTATCTTGCTTTGGTGTTGAAGACTTCTTTGCGTAGCTTTGGCAGGCGGTGCGTTGTGTGCACTTGTTGACTGCGTAAGCTGAGATGCTTTGTGTAGCTTTGGCAAGCGGTACGTTTTGTGTACTTGTTGACTGCGCGTGCTGAGTTGCTTTGCTTTGGCAGAGGTACGTTTTGTGTACTTATAGACTGCACGTGCCGAGATGATTTCTTCACATAGCTCTCATCTTCAAATTTTCTGGTCTCTCATGGAGCTTTCTATTTATAGGGAGAAATCCCTACTGGGATGGGCTCGTTTTGTGGACTTAGTTTCCGACCCAATGGTTCAATGACCCATTTACTTTATGGGACCTGTACGAATAATTAAATTGAATTAAAATTTAATATTAATTAAAAAACTGTAGAATGATAATTTACTTTATGGGACCCATTTACTTTAATAAAATTTAAGTGCCTACAATGGTCCAATGATAAACCTGCAAAAACTGTAGAATGATAAGCCACCAAGGAGCAATCAACAGTGGTGTCTGATTAATATTACCAGACTTTACTATCAAAATTACCAGACTTCCAAAGTTGACAATATTAATTGGATGACCACCAACCCATCTAGATCAGTAGATTTAGTATCAGAACAATATTTTATCTTATTTAAACTAGATTCTAATAAATCAAGATGATCAAATTAGTATTAGTTTAGACAAATCACTATAGATGAAACCTTAAAAGAAGTCAGCAGTAGACACAAAGTGAGTCACTGTTAAATTTACATAGAATAAAAGTCATGCAATATGCACCACAGAACTATCTCTTCTAGAAGTAGAGAATCATGCTAAAGTATAGAACTAGTTGATAAATAAACTATTGAAAAAATGGGTTGTTGGAAAATGAAGCCAAGAGTTGGTCAAAAGAGATGGCAGGAATATCAGAAAGTCTTGTTGATCAAGGGATGACAAAACACCAAACATGACATGGATTCTCAAAGAGCAGCCATGTTTCTCAATTACCTTCAGTGCTACTTCATCTTCTTCCTTAACTAAAGACAAATATAATATAGTAAATACGGATTGAGATCACATACTGCGATGATAAAATTTATATTTAACCGCAATTTTTGTACGCAGTATTGAATACAATTCCATCGAATACAAAAAAAATCAACAAAATCAAAAGAGAAATGTGGTATGCACCGATGGTCGATGCCTACTGAGTGATTAAAATTATCAAAATATTCATCATACTAACCCGTATTTTTGAATTTCGTCATGTCCATAAATATTTTGATAATTTAACAAATAATTACTAAAATACCCTCACATTTGTCATCCATCTGCTCCATCTAATTCTCGATATGCACCTAGTCCCGATGGCTCCAACAATGCTCAAATTGAAAACTCACCTATGTTTTCATTATCACACGCACATCAAGTGACATGGAATCCTCTATTCTCATGCCTTTAAATACCTTCCATTTCTCCTCCTCATTTTATTCAATTCTTTCATTCAACCTTACAACAAGTACACCAGCCCTTCCGACGTGATCGAGCTCTTCACAACACTCTTGTCGAGTTGAAGCTGCAGAGCAGCATCTCAGCTGTTTACTTGCGTAAAAACTAGACGTTGTGTGAAGAAAAAAGCGTCGAGCCTGATAAGGGTTCTTGGGCATGGATAATTCGGATCTTTACAAGTTTACGAACAGCTTACGGGCTCAGAGTTCTACCATATGGAGGAACAATGGGATGGAAGTCTTTTCACGATCTTCAAGAGATCAAGATGATGAAGAGGCACTGAGATGGGCTGCTCTTGAGAAACTCCCTACCTACAACCGTCTTAAGAAAGGTCTATGGACTGGTCCTCAAGGCGAAGCTAGCGAAATCGATATAGATAACCTTGGGTTCGAGGAGAGGAAGAATCTTGTAGAGAGGCTTGTCAAGGTTGCAGAGGAGGACAATGAGAAGTTCCTTCGAAAGCTCAAAAATCGTATCGATAGGTACACCACTTCAGTCTCTACCATAACATACCTTCAACTGCAAAGGTTAGATCAAAACATAGTACTTTGTTAAACATGTGATATTTTTTGTTCTATAGAGTTGGGATAGAAAATCCGACAATAGAGGTGAGGTTTGAGCATTTGACTATTGAAGCAGAGGCATATGTGGGAAGTAGAGCTTTACCTTCATTTATCAACTTCATTGCTGATGTTGTTGAGGTATGCAACAATCCATATCCGGCCAGTTCGTATCCCATCTCAACTGCTCATCTTACTTTCTCTACTTTTTACAGGGTTTCTTGAACAACCTTCATCTTCTTCCTAGTAGAAAAAAAACATGAACATCCTCAGAGATGTTAGCGGATCGGTTAAGCCTAATAGGTAAGCAATATCATTCATTTCTAGCTATCTCGACGAGCAACGAAAATTAAGCTGAATGTTGATGTTACCAATTTGCAGAATGACTCTACTTTTAGGCCCTCCAAGCTCCGGAAAGACCACACTTTTGTTAGCCTTGTCTGGGAAGCTTGATAAAGCTTTAAAGGTGTTCACAACAAACTCATCGGCTTTTGCCATCTTTCAACAGCTGATTGTTTAACTGCAAGAATATAACACATGTTAATTTGTAATCAGGTAACTGGAAAGGTAACTTACAACGGCCATGGAATGGAGGAGTTTGTTCCACAAAGAACTGCTGCTTATATTAGTCAGTATGATGTTCATATCGGAGAGATGACAGTGCGCGAAACTTTGGCCTTTTCTGCTCGCTGTCAGGGCGTAGGATCTCGCTATGGTCAGTTAGAACTTACACACACTTTTAGGCCTCAAGTTAAGATATATAATCTTGGTAACTTCACTGAAACTCATTCTGCATTGCGCTATATACAGAAATGCTGGCAGAACTCGCTCGAAGAGAAAAAGAGGCTAATATTAAGCCTGATCCTGATATTGATATTTACATGAAGGTAAGGAATCCATAACCCTGATCAATATGCTACCTTGGTCTCTTATGTTTTCTTTGCTGACTTATTCATCGGTTTTGATATTCAGGCCGCAGCCACGATAGGGCAAGAAGCAAGCGTTGTAACAGACTATACGCTAAAGGTAATGGCGCTGAACTTCTTCCGAAAATATTTTGTACTAGTTGGACACTAACATCATACTATTTCGATCAGATTTTGGGACTGGATATCTGTGCTGATACCATGGTTGGAGATGAAATGTTGAGGGGCATTTCAGGAGGGCAAAGAAAGCGTGTCACGACAGGTATTGTCGAACAGAAATAACTCGGCCGAGTGTCTATCAGAATCCACATTGCTAACTGGTAGTTGATCACAGGTGAGATGCTTGTTGGACCAGCAAAGGCTTTGTTTATGGATGAAATATCAACTGGTCTTGATAGCTCCACAACTTACCAAATTGTAAACTCAATGAGGCAATATGTGCATATACTCAACGGAACGGCTGTAATCTCCCTTCTGCAGCCAGCACCCGAAACATATGATCTCTTTGATGACATTATACTCCTGTCAGATGGTGAAATTGTTTATCAAGGTCCACGTGAACAAGTGCTGGAATTCTTCGAAGCCATGGGTTTCAAATGTCCTGAGAGGAAAGGTGTTGCAGATTTCTTACAAGAGGTATGCCTCAATATCAGATAACCCACCATGCTTTGAAGATTCTCCGCAAATATATGCCCTTCTGAATTCATCTTCGAATAACCCGTTTTCTGCAGGTTACTTCAAAAAAGGATCAGAAACAATATTGGGTACGTAGAGATGAACCATACAGATATGTAACTGTAAGGGAATTTGTAGAGGGTTACCAATCCTTCCATGTTGGAAGGAGAATACAGAATGAGCTTGCGGTACCATTCGACAAGACGAAAAGCCACCCAGCAGCTTTGTCTAAAAGCCAATATGGTGTAAACAAGAAGGAACTACTTAAAGCATGTACCTCAAGGGAGTATTTGCTCATGAAAAGAAACTCTTTCGTATATATCTTCAAACTGGTTCAGGTAAGAAATTTTTGTCAGACCTCGAGTAGTTCAGCTATGTATCCGGACAGCTAATGATTTAAGTCTTTTGAACTCTTGCAGCTCATTGTGATGGCATTTATCACCATGACTCTATTCTTGCGAACTGAAATGGGAAAGAGCACCATCACTGATGGGTCGATTTATACCGGGGCGCTGTTTTTCACGGTCATTATAACTATGTTCAACGGAATGTCAGAACTCTCGATGACCATAGCGAAACTTCCTGTATTCTACAAACAAAGGGATCTTCTCTTCTACCCTTCTTGGGCATATGCTATTCCTTCATGGGTCTTAAAAATTCCCATCACATTTGTTGAAGTAGCTGTTTGGGTGTTCCTCACTTACTATGTCATCGGGTTTGATGCAAACGTTGGGAGGTAAGCCCTTTGTACCGATACTAGTTATGCTCTTAGCACCAGGCACATCGCTGACAGCGTGATACACTTCTTAACAGGTTATTCAAGCAGTTACTTCTTCTAATATTTGTCAACCAGATGGCTTCTGCATTGTTCAGACTTATGGCTGGACTGGGTAGAAACATGATCGTTGCCAACACTTTTGGTGCATTTGCTTTACTGTTGCTCTTCGCACTGGGTGGCTTTGTTCTTTCCAGAGGTAAGACCGGACGTCCGGACTATATTCATCATGAACCCAACTCTGTCTCTAGTTATAGACCTTGTTACAGCTAAGATATCTCATTTCATTCTTGAACAGATGATGTCAAGGTTTGGTGGATATGGGGATATTGGTGTTCTCCACTGATGTATGCGCAGAATGCAATAGCAGTAAATGAATTCCTTGGCCACAGCTGGAACAAAGTATGTTCTTTTCAGAATCCACAATTTCGATATGTTTTTACCAATAGATTCTGATCAATAAATCCTTCAACTTACAGATCATCAATGGGAGCACAGAACCTTTGGGAGTTCAAGTCATGAAATCGCGCGGGTTCTTCCTGAAGCTCACTGGTACTGGATAGGACTTGGAGCATTAGTCGGATTTGTAGTGCTGTTCAATGCCGCTTTTGCAGCTTCACTCCATTTTCTCAGCCGTGAGTATTACTTATTTTCACGTCTTCCCCTACACAAAAAGAGAAATCTTAAACTCATATATTTCATATCATACAGCATTTGGTAAGTCACAAAGTATTAGTGAAGAGAGTACTGCACCTGCAGAATCAAGTCACCAGGGAGGTAGTTCCGCAAAGGGTGATATCCAAATGAGTAGTGCCTTATCAGGAACATCAGCTGAGGCAAATCAAAACAAGAAAAAGGGAATGGTTCTTCCGTTCGAGCAACACTCACTTACTTTTGACAACGTTGTATACTCAGTTGACATGCCACAGGTAACTAGCGGAAATAAAATGTATACACCAAAATAAGTTCCTTCGGCGCATACCTTATGCGATAACCTGGTTTATGTGTGCAGGAAATGAAAAGCCAAGGTGTAGTGGAAGACAAGCTAGTCCTTTTGAAGGGTGTGAGTGGAACTTTCCGGCCTGGTGTGCTCACTGCTCTAATGGGAGTCAGTGGTGCTGGTAAAACCACTTTGATGGATGTGTTGGCTGGAAGGAAAACAGGTGGGTATATTGAAGGGAACGTTACAGTTTCCGGCTACCCAAAAAAGCAAGAGACATTTGCAAGAATTTCAGGTTACTGTGAACAAAATGATATTCATTCTCCTCAAGTCACTGTCTATGAGTCTTTGCTCTACTCAGCCTGGCTCCGCTTGCCGGCTGATGTTGATACCAGCACTAGAAAAATGTTCATTGAAGAAGTCATGGAACTAGTTGAGCTAGATTCTTTAAGAAATGCTCTTGTGGGATTACCTGGTGTCAATGGCCTCTCAACAGAACAGCGTAAGAGACTGACAATCGCAGTCGAACTGGTGGCAAATCCTTCCATCATTTTCATGGATGAGCCAACTTCAGGACTTGATGCACGTGCAGCGGCCATAGTCATGAGAACTGTCAGGAACACAGTTGATACTGGAAGAACAGTTGTCTGCACCATCCATCAGCCTAGCATCGATATATTCGAAGCTTTTGACGAGGTAAGCGGTAAAACTGTAGCTCAATATCCCAACTAGAATTTACATACCTCTATTAAGTACACTGAAACATACTTTCATGAACGTTGCAGCTGTTTCTAATGAAGCGTGGAGGCCAAGAGATATATGTTGGTCCACTGGGTCGCCATTCTTGCCATCTTATCAAATACTTCGAGGTATACTACAGAAACTCAAGTAACCTTGAAAGGCTACTAGTGATCTCATTGCTCATATATCATCCCTATTTCATCAAAACAGGCGATAGACGGAGTTAGTAAGATCAAAGATGGATATAACCCTGCAACATGGATGTTGGAAGTCAGTTCATCAGCTCAAGAGATGATGTTGGGAATTGATTTTACTGAAGTTTACAAAAATTCAGATCTCTACAGGTGCGTTAAAAGTGTATAACACTTGCCTTTGAGTTTCATAAGTCCTTCGTCTTTGTACTTATTTTTACTGATGGAAAGAAATCACCACGCAGGAGAAACAAAACTCTAATTCAAGAGCTGAGCACACCTCCCCAAACTCGAAGGAGTTATATTTTCCAACTCAATATTCACAATCCTTCTTTGTTCAATGCCTTGCATGCTTCTACAAGCAAAGATGGTCGTACTGGCGTAACCCGCCGTACACAGCAGTCAGATTTCTATTCACCACTTTTATAGCCCTGATGTTTGGTACAATTTTCTGGGACCTCGGAACCAAGCTGTGAGTGTCATTTCGACAAAACATTTATCTTCTTTTTACACTCATTTCTCAAAACTTGTTCTAATATTTCTTCTCCATATTGCAGAGATAAGCAGCAAGACTTGTTCAACGCAATGGGATCAATGTATACAGCTGTTGTCTTCCTCGGGGTTCAGAACGCTTCATCAGTGCAACCGGTCGTAGCAGTTGAACGTACGGTCTTTTATAGAGAAAAGGCAGCAGGAATGTATTCCGCTTTACCGTATGCCTTCGCACAGGTATATCATCCTCTGATATAAAACCTTTGATTCTTAATCCATTTTAGAAAAAAACGGAAAACTGACAATATTCACTAACAGGTACTGATTGAGGTACCATATATCTTCTGCCAAGCAGTGGTATACGCTCTCATTGTCTACGCCATGATTGGTTTTGAATGGACTGTTGCCAAATTCTTTTGGTATCTGTTCTTCATGTTCTTCACCTTGCTGTATTTCACTTACTACGGCATGATGACTGTCGCTGTTACTCCAAACCAACAAGTAGCTGCAATTATAGCTTCAGCCTTTTACGGCCTGTGGAACATATTTTCAGGATTTATCATCCCAAGACCGGTAAGTGCATAAAAAGCACAATCCCTTCGTCCATTCGAGCTTGAAAAAATTATTTACCCTGATGAAACTCAATATTTTGCCAATGCAGAGAATCCCAGCATGGTGGACATGGTACTACTGGATCTGCCCAACAGCTTGGACCTTGTACGGAATGGTAGGATCACAATATGGTGACATTACAAGCTTGATGACTGATAACAATCAATCAGTGAAGGACTTTGTTGAGAGTTATTTCGGTTTCCAATATGACTTCCTTGGCATTGTGGCTGTAGTTATTGTCGCCTTCGCTGTGCTTTTCGCCTTCATCTTTGCGTTCTCGATCAAAGCATTCAACTTTCAGAAGCGCTAAGAAGTTTGTCTGAAAACAGTCCTGCAAATATATACAAATGTTTACTTCCATTTTACCAATGTAAAGCTCTTTTATGAGCGTCTTTAGGCTATTCCTGTAGCTGAGGCTGAGTAAGGTTTGTTCTTATGTATTCACTGCCAGTTTAGGGATAATCTCTTGTATTTGATCTATTTCTTTATAACTCAATAATAAAGCTCAAGGAATTCTTGTCTAGAGAAGTTTAAGGCAAATCTTATCGGAGTATAAACAATCTGAGTAAAATGCTCAAGTTCGAATCTCTGCTCCAACATAACTTTAGTTTAAAAATACCCAAAGGTTTACGTGCAAACATAAAATTCCCTTCTCAAAAAAACAAATATCTCCAGAAAAAAGTAATCATCTTACTACCCAAATGTTGATATTTATAATCGTGAATCCAAATATCGCATATGAATATGTAATTAGGTTATTTGCTAGCCAACAATTATTGTAGTTACATATAATATTAAACTTACATCAGCAACATTTTGTACCTTTGGTTAACTTATGTACATAACAATGTTATAAAGGACATTAAGTACTAGAAATCTCAATCAGACGTCCTAGAATTTGTAAAGAATATATAGAGAAATTAACAGACAACAGGTCAGTTTCTACTATATATGCTTAACAATAAGTTGGAGAAATACAAAACAGCAAGCACAAACTGAGTAAGAAAAAGCAAGAGTTGAGATACTACCAGAAGAGACTGATGGATATAGACACACTTCCTTCCAGGCTTCCTGTTATCAAATTTCCGAGGAGCAAGAACTTGAATCCAGCTGCAAATATCACAAAATCACTGTTAACAGATGTTCAGAATGCACTTGAACAGTACGGATGTTTTGAAGTAGTTTATGAAACTATATCACCAGACTTCTGCAACTCAGTTTACAAAAACTTGGAAGATTTATTCGATCTTCCAACAGAAGTTAAAATGAAAAACACGTACCCTATATCAGTTTGGGGTTATTGTGGGCAATATGCGCACATGCCTGTTTATGAAGCCATGGGTATCAAAAATGCCAATGATGTAGAAGAAACTAAAAAGTTCACAAATCTCATGTGGCCAACAGGAAATCAAGAATTTTGGTAATTATTTTCTCGTCTCTTCGATTTTCAACTCACTTTATCATATCATGCTGACAGAGTTTCATTTTTTCATCACCAGTGAAAACATATCGACATATGCAAAAGATGTGGACGAACTGGATAACATGCTGACAAGAATACTATACGACAGTTATGGTGTCGGAAAATACCATGAATCGTATATTACATCAAAGTTTCAACTTATGCGTCTTATAAAATACAGATCACCACTGGAAGCTGAAAACAAGTTAGGATTGAATCCTCATACTGACAAATCATTCACCAGTATTATAAAACAAAACCAGACTAATGGGTTGGAAATCGAAACAAAAGAAGGTAACTGGATTAAGTTTACCCCGACTAGCTCATCGTCATTATTTGTGTTTGCCGGTGAAGCACTACGGGTATGAAAAACACATAACTACATAAGCCATAAGTTTGATAAAATGGATATTGAAAACATTTTCATAACTGTAAAGCTATATCGATGCAGGCGTGGAGCAACAACAGAGTTTATAGTCCAAAGCATCGAGTTATGATGGACTCTAAAGTTAAAGAAAATACAAGATACACATTAGGAATGTTTTCGTTTTGCGATGGGATTATATATCCACCTGAAGAGCTAATAGATGATGAACACCCTAAGAGGTTTAAACCATTTGATCATATGGGTTTTATCAAGTACCTTCATTCGGACGATATGAAGAAGGAACGCCATAAAAGCTCTACACTTGAAGACTTTTGTGGTGTTTAGGCCGGTTTGTCTATCTAACATCTGCCTGATGGTTACAGGACAGTATGAAGTATCTCAACCTTTATACTCTAAATAAAAATGTAACCGCAAGTGTGAACTGTGAACCTTTGTTTTCAATGCATTGCGTGTGTGGCTTAGATGGTTCTTTCTCAGGAATATGTTAACATATTTAGGCGAATACAGCAGCCTGATCAGATCAGCAAAAACAACTGTTACTGTTACCACCGTTCTGTTTAAATTCTGTGAAGGAAAAAGAGATAACCTTGAGATGCTTACATAAAAAAAACACAGACAAGATAACAGGTAGCTCAAAAGACACAAAGAATTTAGGTGACACCAGAGTGCTTGCAGAGAGATAAGTATAATTTTACCCGTCTGGTTGTCATTATGGTTGCAATTCGAGCCGCGACGTAGGTTTCCGAGCTGCGACGTGAGGGAAAGTCGAATTCTTTTTTAGAAATACCTACTCCCATTAAAATCTTTCTCAAATAGTCAAATACCCCAAATTTACAAAAACTTTCTCAAATGCCCTACTTGAGTACCAATCTGATTTCGACAAAACCGGAATCCCAAAAAAACTTTATATCGGATTCTAATATGCCCAGATAGTTAGAATCTAACTATCCGGTTTCCCCAAACCCGGATTCATTGATGATAAAAATAATTTGTACAATCCGGTTCTGATATAAACGGATTCATACACGATTTCGGATATGATATAACCGGTCCCTTTAAAGATAAAATCTCAGATTTGGGAATGCATCGTCTGGTTTTTGGACCATTGGATGGTGCGCCAGATGTGGGTTATGATGTTTGATAGAGAGATGAGATGGAATTTTGAGAAACGATGGTGCGGTGGTCGGTAATTTGTTTTGGAGGAATCGTGACAAGATCGAAGATGGTGGCGATTTGGAACGGATCGGCGACTCCGTTGAGGCTGAAATTTTATTTTTAAATCGGTTATGATATAACCGGACTGTGCAAAAAATACGGACAAGTCAGATCTGTGTAAAATTAAGTAATCATTTTATTTTTTATGAATCCGGGCTTGGGAGAACCGGATAGTCAGAAAAACTAACTATCCGGATGTGGTAGAACCGGTTATAATGTTTTTTGTGGATTCCGGTTTTGTCAAAACCGGATTGGTAATCAAGTAGGGCATTTGAGAAAGTGTTTGTAAATTTAGGGTATTTGAGAAAAATTTGAATGGGAGTAGGGTATTTCTAAAAATTTCTCGGGAAAGTCAGACCCTACTCTTCTTCTGGTTGTTTTTCAGCCCAGTAGAAAAAAAATAAGGTACTTGTTTTGGTTATAAATGGGGTCTTTTTTTATATTTGATTACGAGTAATGTTTATAATTATCACGTTATTATAAATTTTGGAACCATTTAACGATATCATTCAAATTCAAATATTTCTAATCTATACATTTTCAAGCTATACTTTATAATTAATGATCTTCATTAGCGTTTTCCTTAACCAATCTTCATTCGCCAAATACTCTCATTCACCATGTAAGCTCTTCCTCTTTAGGTCTTGATCAATCAACAACCTCCATATAAGAACCTCTATCTCTAATCAAATGTCACCAACAAAGCAACCATCCACCAATGATAATTCTTCAATGTAAAGTGTGGTCTCTAGACTGGAACCTAAGACCTAGACCATTTATGAAAATGCTCTAACCACTAAGACACCATCATAGTCGTAAATGAGGTCTTTGCGAAGAATGAGGAAAAAACTATCAAGATTATAGAAGAATACTAAAAATATGAAGTCAAGAGTTCCATGGAAATTGTGGATCATTGGATTCTTTTCATTTCCTATCTTAAAAAAACATCATTTGATAAAATAGGACAAAGGAACATTGTTTGATAGGAAAATCTTAAGCAACATAAATAGATAACAACATTTATAGCCCCATCATCCTGGTAGTGTCAATGATTGGGGGCCTTAGTTATCAGCTACACTCTCGGCATTGTTATTGGAGTCGTAAGCAACATCAGCTGAAGAAGTGTCTATATCATTGAGGCCTAGTTCCTCATTTTGATCCCATGTCCTCTCATAATCCTCAACTGCATCCATATTATGTCGTTTTATAACTAAAAGGAAATGGAGTACAAATATGTGTAGTTACGCATCTCTTACAGGATCTTGATGGTATGAAAGGTAACACCATTCGTACAAAAGTCTCACTCAGGTAACTAAAACATCATATCTCAATAATAAAATTGAATAACACAATCAGTAAAATGATACTACTAATTCCTATCCATCGGTTTAATTCAATTTGATACACGTCTAGCATCTATACCAATCTCCAACTAAACATTTCAGGTGAATGAGCAAGATCTTAACTGCTTCCTCAGTCTAAAAAATTCAACCACCAGAAATGACATTGACAATACATAATTACGTTCAGTCTAGTAAGGGTAACATTATACAGACATCACAAGAAAATGCTACACTATGAGACTAGCATAATGAATAATAATTTAGAGAGAGATCCTTACAAGATAATTGCTTATCATCCTTGATATCATCGCAAACGGGTGCAACAAACGAATTAGCAAGAGCATCATCCAAGATCAGAGTCCATGGCCTTTCCAAACTTAAGAGCTGCATTAAATAACAATGCGTCAAGACTCGACGCATAAATATAATGTAAGCAAATTATTGGTGGGACTTGCAAGTATCTCTTAGATGTACAATTCTTGATGTAATGAGTGTCAATCAGGGTTCAAGCGGAGTCGGACACACATGCTAATTTAAAAAGCGCAGCCGCGATTCTTAGGCATACATACAGGTACTACTCATCATCCTTTAAGTGTCAGGTAATTATTTTATTTTCATTTTTATCTGAACTTAAGTGCCCGATATCAATAAGTACAAATAAAAAATATCCCGATGTTGAAGTCAATAAGAAAGTTATACCCTGTCCAAACGAGATCTGAAATCATTCCATTTATTTTTTCTCCCTTCCTCCAGACTGTCTCCAAATGTGAATCCATGGACTCTTTCCAAGCCTGCAAAACAAGTGCATCAGTAATAAGAAAAGTATAGTTACAATGTGTTGGACATGTGAATGGTCTGCAACAACTGCAACCAACTAATCAGTAAGTATGAAGTCCTACAACTGGTATTAGAACCAGTCACTGTCTCCTTATGTAAGGGCTGCACAGGAATTGTGGCACACCCTATATTGTAAAAATTAAACTGAATGCTAGTGTCTGCACATTAGGCCAAACCATATGAAAACAGTACTAAAGATGCGCTCATTTAGACTAATGTTATTTAACTTCATTGAGAACAGTATAGTATAATTTATTAAGCTTAAACTATTACTAGTGAAAAGATACTTAATTGTAACTTCTATACATTACTTAAAAACTTAATTCGGAAGGAGTTTTGGTCAAACATATAGATCAATTACGATATTTTGAAAAACACCTTTAAAGTGCACTGAACATTCCCACCTTCAACCATTTATTCTATTAATTAGGTCTTAAGTTTCAACCACTGACATGATTAACAAAATTACAGGAAGATAAAAACAACAATGATGATTCCCTAGTTATGCAATATGAGATTTATTATGCAGATATCAAACAACATAATTGTGCCAAAGGATTCACATCTTGACACACAGTGAGTAATGTTTTAAGCTCCTTATATAACATGTAAGCAAAATACTGATAACAACAACAACAACTAACCTAATGTATTTGACATGTAAAAACGTAATTATTACGTGACATATAATACCCCAAATCCAACTTAATGACTTAGCTGAAAAATTGCATTGGACAAGTAATAAAAACATCGCCATACGTAATACAAATCAAATGGTCACAAAGAGCTAGACATTTCTAAATATCACAATCAAATACTATCCAGATCTATCACTTACTTTCACTGATCTTCGTGATTAAGCCTTCCACTGTAGTGACAACGCCCCCCAATGTCCCACTAGACAATTCTAGTTCAATCTCCGGAATTATCACACCAGCAGTATCTGACTGAGAGATGTATCAAATCATATAGTTTGATTTGATTGGAAGTAGATACATTTGTGTACATACTAGCAAATGCATTCATCTCAACACTTGCAGACATGCTATATTATGCACAACATCACAATGTGGTCTGCCATCCAAGTACTGATAGATTAAAACAAGCTTAGTATGGAACATGGTATTGCTGTGATGGATGTTCAAAGCAAATGAGAGAAGCTGAGATATTTGGAATTAAATGAAAAGTGGCAATGAGAATAACCAGATATTTAAGTAACGTGAACACAACAATATTACCAGTTCGTGAAGAAGTAAAGGAATCAAAAACAAGTAGAGAGCTGAGTCCTGACGATGTTTATAGCCAGAACTCATATATCTGTCAAAAGGCAGAAATGAAACTACTAGTATCTAACAAGACAACAATTCATTGAATATTACCATGGTTTGTCAATTTAACCCTTGGGAATTCATGAAAACAGAACTGCAAACAAAAATTGCACTGAAATTTATATCATCATATACAACTGAAAGGTTGTCGCTCACCTTTATCAAATCTCGGCTCAAATCCTTAATATTTTCAATATGGAGTGAAATTTTCTTTCCTTTATCAGGAATTCTGCCACCAGGTTTTAACTGCACATACAACAAGATAACTATCAAGCTCAAATGCCTATGAATGTAATCTTTAATATACATCCTATATTCCTATGATGAGCTACATTACCTCTGAATTGCGGTAGCCACAGGAGTCACAAGATGAAGCCATCACGATCACTTCTTGGAAGTATGGGATCTCTGGTATTAATTAAGGTTTACAAATGCATAAGCATCTGAAAATGCTATTTGAAGAGTGAAACACAAGATAAAGCACCATAAGATCATATTATATCCTCAGAAGACAATACTGAGAATCTTGAACTTCTTGTGGGAAATTCAGATATTAGGATTTAAAAGGACATCCAGAACATGACACTCTGAGTGTAATCAAAAAATGTGAATCTTATACTAATAAAAGGATACTTGTCATACATTCTAGTTTCACAGCTTGCGGCACAAGCACCGCATGTTGAAGGAAATACCATAACCTATTGAAACAGAAGTCAAGAGTATATGCAACCCAAAAGATTAAAGAAATTGAAGTCGGTTAGAAACAAAAATTATCATACCTCCTCAGGTGCAGAGTACCTAAAAATAGCATCAGCAATTTCAGAACTATTTCCTTCTGCAATAGCTCTATGACCTGCAATGGCCCCAACTGACCCATGCGGTAAATTTGTCTGGCCCTGCCTTGCTGCTTCATTTGAATTTTGTCCCAACTGTGAGGGATCAGCAATATAACCTAGTAACTCTTGTTGCTCAGGTGTTCTCTCATAGAACTTGATTGTTAAGGCCGGGTCTGATGATGGGGCGTATCTAACAACAAAGAAGGAAAGGATCACGGATCAGATTATATTGAATAAAAATATATTCTATGAGTCTGACAGAATAGAGGTAATATAACTTACGGATTCTCAATGAAACTGTTTCCGGCAGGATCATCCAAGATGAACGTAAATGGTAACTCACCTGCAGCACAAGCTTTGAGCTTCAGCACGAACTCATCAATGGCTTCAGCAGTTTTAGGATCCAATTTCTAAAAATCCACCACAATATTATGAGTGACTGGAACAAAAGATGAGATCTAGTAAATGGCTAGGCTAACCTTCCTTTCCTCTTGAAGCGCAAGCAATTCATCTGATGCTCGATTCAATATACCTTCCACCTTTACAAATCAAATGAATCCAAATTCATAGAGATATCCTTTTTATTTCACAAAAAGCATTCCCAGTTAAGCTTTTAATCATAATCTAGAATAAAAAAGATAAAACAAAAGGAGAGCTTTAAAAAATTTAAATATTTTCTTCCAGAATATCAGAACTCCTAGCTAAACTTGTGTTCTCTTTTTTGTGTATGTCAAAATACAGTATGTCAAAATCTTAGACATAAACTCCACTATTCTTACTAATAATAAGTGAAGCTAATTTCACAGCCTCTTTGGCAACTTTGATAAAACTAAATGCTTACATAAAACACCAGGGAGCTGGTTTCATGATGCCTTATGGTGGTATTTTACACAGTGGTAACTCGCTTGTTTTAATAATTTATTAGACATCAGAAAATCACCCCTCTAATAGAGCCATTTTCACAAAAAATACTCTAATATATAAAATTTTACTACCCCAACACTATTCAATCAATCTTCCCGTGAAAAAGAAAACTTAAATAAAAAATAAAAAGTAAAGGAAAAAAAGGGTTGTGATAAGATGGTACAAGAAAAAATGTTTAAAATACAGACAAAAATAACTTTAACAGGTATTTAAAACAAATTTTGAAAAATCTCAATTAAAAAAAACATTTTGCAAAAAGTAATAAAATGTTATAACTTATAAGTACAAGAACAAAGGTTATTTGAGAATGCAACAAAAATTTAAATACACAATTTCTGAAGGAAAAAATGCCACAAA
This sequence comes from Sedum album, assembly GCA_006409495.1. NCBI lineage: Eukaryota > Viridiplantae > Streptophyta > Magnoliopsida > Saxifragales > Crassulaceae > Sedum > Sedum album. Next base: position 97,506 of record QZGG01000708.1, read on the forward strand.
TTTGAATGTGAAACAATCAGACAATTATTTTACTTTTAATACTTTAATTGTTTTCATTTATATATTTTTAATTTTACAAAAATCGTTTTTTGAACCTTTTTTATTACGTAACAGAAACTGAAATTTTAAAAGTAGAACTTAAGAAACAGTACTGACATCGCTGAATGATATATTTTTACAATATAGAGGTGGTGAAATAAATACAAGGGTGGTTTCGTGAAAATGACCCTATTACATTGGTGATTTTCTGTAATTAAATTGTCAATAAACTAATCAGCAAACTAAGTCTAAATTTTAACAAGGATCATCGCTAGCTACCAATTATTTACAGAAAATACTAAAGATATGGACAGTCTAACAGCACATACGGCCTATTCTGCATGGCATCCGCCAAATTAGATATCACTCTATATTGAAATGGAATTATTTTTACTGCTCTACTACCATCGTAACAGTTAACTAATAACATAAAACACAAGGATGGAATACTAAACATACGATTGAAAACAAAGACAAAACAGATGTATTTCAAAGGTTCTACCGTTGATAAGGATCCACGCTGAGCTTCAGGAGGTATTTCAAAATCCAATTCAGGAATCTGCATGAGCAATGATAAGAAAATCGAATTCAGATGGTAATACATTAGTTTTTTCTCTAAATATATCTTGAAAAGACAAAGGGAGATTAACCTTTATAGTAGCGGAATCAGATTTAACAACTTGTCTGTTTAGCACCTGCAGTTAACATTCAATATAACTAAGAGGGCATATTACAATAAGTACTTTTTATATACGATAACCAAACATTTAAAGATTAATAAAATTTCTCAACAACTAAAGAACCTTTTCATCAGCTTGGCTGACAACCAGAGTGTATCTGCAACCTTTAGGTCGGAGCTCACCCGCAAATTCGACTCCATTGTTCCTAAAGCATGTATCCGAAATCAAGAATCAAGCATATGCTGTACACATAACAAAATTTTGTAAGAGAAACTCATCCGTTACCTCTCTCCACATTGCGGGCATTCAAATGCTGACAATAAAACCTGCAAACAGTGACACAAATTGTATTTGTTTATAATAAAAAATAGCGAGTGTAGACTTATAGAGCACATACCTGTCTAAAATTGGGGATTATAGTCAACAAAAACCTTGTTATGCCCTGTCCATAAGACACAAATTCACTAAAAAGTTATAACATGGAAAATTTTGATAAAAGCGAAAATTAAAGGAGGTAAGTCGAGTTCTTACATTTTCGTTGCAACGCATACAGAGACTTTCAATCTGGTAGAGAGGAGCGTCGGTGACATCCTGGCTAGATACGGCCTCGACAACTGTCCTCACGTCCACGATTTGGTCTCCATTGTTTGTCATTCTTCGTTTCAACTGATTGACGAGGACTCGGCTGCGGCTGTGTCGTAACGGTGAGCGCTCGCTTGGCCGAAGAAGCGAGAGTATAATCGCTTTTCTCTGAGTCGAGTGGTTCAGTCGAGTGAGCGCCGCCTCAGTCACTTTCCGCTCCGTCGCATTTTAACCTAATTTTGTTTAATTAATTATACTTATCAAAACGTGTCGTTTTAGTAATTAGTTGAATTAAAACACCTAATTTAGTTGAATTAAGATTCTCATTCCAATTTTCATGAATTAAGATTCTCATCCCATAAACCTTTAATTTTGGGACTGATTGAGACTAAACTGGAGGTTAGAGATTGGGAATATATGAAAGGGGAAGTTGGATATCGATGTTGTTTTGCTGTAAGGAGAAGAGGACGGGCTGGAGGTTTGGCATTGCTATGGAATCCGGAGGTGGATGTGGTGTTAAAATCTTACTCTAACTTTCATATCGACGTTGAGGTGAGACTTGAAAAGTCATTTTCACTGACCCTATTCTATGGGCATCCTAGAGTCAATCTTAGAAACAGTAGCTGGGAGCTTTTGAGGAGGTTAAAGAGGAATGAGGACGTCCCTTGGCTAGTCTTCGGAGACTTTAATGAAATCATGTACTCCTGGGAAATGGAAGGTGCTAGAGACAGAAACAAGTATCAAATGAGACGGTTTAGAGATGCTATACTTGACAGCGAGCTACGAGACCTTGGTTGTAGAGGGTATCAATTTTCATTTTCAAATAGGAGAATTGGAGAACAAGAAACTAGAGTCCGATTAGACAGGGCGGTGGCGAACAAAAGGTGGAGGGATCTTTTCCCATTAACACGAGTTTCACTATGTTTTGCTAACACTTCAGACCACATGCCACTGTTAATTCAGCTCACTGGCACATCATTCAGAAGGATTGAGGTCAAGGACTTTAGATTTGAACCTATGTGGTGTAGAGACGTTAACTTTGGTAACGTTGTTAATGAAGCATGGTTGAACACCCGATTATGCAATTCCCTATCTGAGAAGTTGAGAAAATGTGGTGAACAAATTCAAATTTGGAACAAGAATGTCTTTGGGAGCATACAGAAAAAGATCAAAGTAATCAAAGAAAAACTTACCAGGATTAAGGAAAGCCCTAGTTCAATAAGCTCAAGGTCTACAGAGGCAAAACTAACTAAAGATCTAGACGAATGGCTAGCGAGGGAGGAGCTCCTTTGGAAGCAACGGGCAAGGGCTGATTGGTTAAAGGAAGGAGAAAGAAACACTGCATTTTTCAAAGCTAAAGCAACGCACAGGAAAGACAAGAAAATCATTTCAACATTAAAAAAGGAGGATGGTACTGTAGTGAACGACACACCCAACATTGTTCTGGAATTCACTAAATACTTCTGTTCATTATTTCAGGATATCCCATCATGCTCAGCGGAATTGGATTGGAACACAGTTTTAGAGGCAGTGCAACCCAGAATTTCAGAGGAACTTAACTTAAAATTGACGGAGCCATACACGGAGGAGGAGGTTACACACGCTGTATTTCAAATGCATCCCTCAAAGGCTCCAGGGACTGACGGATTCTCTGCATTATTCTTTCAAAAGTTCTGGAGACTGGTAAAAGAAGATGTCTGCGCTGAGGTTCTAGGGTTCTTAAACAACGGATGTTTGGACGAGAATTTGAACGAAACAATGATAATCTTAATCCCCAAATCTAAAGATGCAGAGTTACCGGGAGACTACAGACCGATCAGCCTGTGTAATGTCACGATGAAGATTATAACGAAAGTGCTAGCAAACCGATTAAGCTTGTGCCTCCCCTCAGTAATATCAGATTCACAGAGTGCCTTCATAAAGGGAAGGCTAATTTCTGACAACATCTTGGCTGCCCATGAGATCACCCATTATATTAAACACAGGAAAAGAGGTCAAAAGGAATTTTTGTCAATCAAAATTGACATGAGCAAGGCATATGACAGAGTTGATTGGCGATTTCTTAAGAACATGATGTTGAAGTTAGGTTTTGACCCATCCTGGGTTAGCAAAACTATGAGGTGCGTCGAAACTGTATCATACAGAATTAAGATCAATGGTTACAAATCAGAATTAATCAAGCCAAAGAGAGGATTACGCCAAGGAGACCCAATCTCACCACTGTTGTTCCTGATTTGCCAAGAATGGTTATCAAACAACTTGACTAGGTGCAATGAAAATAAAGTTCTGGAAGGAGTGAAGATTGCAAGGGACTTGCCGGGCATTAACCATTTGTTCTTCGCGGATGACTGCATACTTTTTATTAAAGCCGAACTGAGTTGCTTACAAGCGTTGAAGAATATTATCTCAAAGTATGAACAGATTGCTGGACAAAAAATTAACTTTAAGAAGTCAGAAGTATGCGGAAGTAACAATATGGATGAGTTTATGCTGCAACTGTGCGGAGACTTTCTAGATATGAACATAGTCCCAAAGCACTCAAAGTATCTGGGTCTTCCTTTAATCATGAGTCACAACAAGTCTGAAGTATTCAGGTATATTGAGGATCGCATGAATGGAAAAGTACAGAATTGGAAAGCATTACTCCTATCTACAGCAGGGAGGGAAGCGTTGATCAAGTCAGGGTTACAGGCCATTCCACTTTATGCAATGAGTTGTTTCAAACTACCAAAGACACTGTGCAATCGCCTCTCTTCATTGGCAATTAATTTTTGGTGGTCAAATAACAAGCATGACAAAGGAATACATTGGGTGCGAAGGGACATTCTACAAAGAAAAAAACTCACAGGAGGTATGAACTTTCGTTGTTTTGAAAGCCTGAATAATGCTATGCTTATGAAACAACTATGGAGAATAGTAAATTATCCGAATCTCTTTCTGAGTAAATTATACAAACACAAGTACATTAAGGATGGTAATATGCTAGAACTGAGATCAAAGCGAAGTGACTCATATGCATGGAAATGCTTGTGTAGTGTTAGTAAAATGTTTGCTGCAGGAGTCAGAGAGGGTGATGGGCATTTGATAATGAAATGGAAACATACGTCTGATGGCCTGTACACGGTCAAAAATGGATATGAGTTTGCCTTGCAGTGGAGGGAGGCATCAACAAACATCACTGGGGAATCATCTAATACAAATCTTGTATCAAGGTTATGGGGGAAATTTTGGAGACTAAAGATCTCAGACAATACAAAAATATTCGCGTGGAAACTATACTACGGGGCTATTCCTGTATTCACAAACTTGAGAAGACGCGGCTGCCAAACTAAAGTCGAATGTCCTGTGTGCGGCTTCAATGACGAATCTATCACACATCTATTCTTTAAATGCTGGTGGAGCAAATGCGTGTGGAACAAACTTGGTATCACCTGGCCGGAGGTTGTGGAAGATTCAGCAGATGAGTGGCTATGGCACTTTATGATGGAGAGAAGCACTACTGACTTCATAATTGGAATTAGCGCAGCCTGGTTGATTTGGAAGAATAGAAACCTATTGGCTCATGATAAAGAGGGTTGGTCGGTTGAAATATGTGTTTTAAAGGTGCATAGCTTGATAGCTCAATTTGCTAAGAGAAATCTGATTGGTATCAACCACCCCCAAGGGATCTCAGTGAACTATTTGAATAAGAACGTAATATGGTGCGACGGATCATGGAACCATTGTGACGAGTGTGGAGGCTTCGCAGCTCTCGCGGCCCAGAATGAGGTTTTTCTGGGAGTTTTGGCAGAGTTTAAAGCAAACTGTTCATCAATTTTAGAATGTGAACTAAGAAGTATTCTGTGTGGTCTAAGGTTAGCAATGGACCTTGACTTGGAGGAGGCTTTCATCATTCAGATAGTAGTGAGGCAATTTGGACTATCTATAAGGGAAGCACTTCATCATGGGAGCTTGCTGATATTGTTGATCAGTGTTTGAAAATAATCATGAACAAACCAAGATGGACAGTTCACCATATGTTGAGGGAATATAACTCCTACGCGGACTACTTGGCTAAATATGCACGGAGTAAATTGTGGAAGTGGGACAACATATACGCCATACCGGTTATCACATTGAAGATGAGAACTGGATCTATTCCTTTCGGAGAATCAGGTCTTGATTGATGAAATTGGAGCAATGCTCCTATTGCTCTCGGTTTCATTACTCTTGTCTTGTATCATGTTTTGTCCCTGTAGGGGTTTTATACCTTTCTTTGTATCGAAAAAAAAAAAATATCAATCAATATTCTAAATAGTTTTGTACTTCCAAATTCTGGTTTATGAATTATATAAGTAAGAATGTACTCCCTCCGTCCTCTATTATAGTGAACGTTTTCTTTTTGGTGTCTCAAAATATAGTGAACGTTTTCATAAATGAACATTCTCTTTTCTCATTTATTATACTACTTTTAACTTCTTTTATCATTTATTATCAATCAAATTATTTTTTTACCCAATTCATCTTTCAAAACTATTCTCTTTCTTCATAATTATCTTCACATATTCACATTTTCTTAATCTACGTGCACAACACTAAACGTTCATTATAAATGGGGACGGAGGGAGTATTAAGTAACATTTTGTTCCAAAAAGCGTTTGCTTTTCGCTCCTCGCTTCTTACTTAGGACCTCTTTTGCATTTTATTGCTTTTCGATTTTTAAAACAATGGCTGCAAATGTAAAAGATCCAAACGTTCTTTCTTATAGCATAAAAACGAGAAAGTGACTAGCTGTTGCTACCTACAAGAGTTGGATCATAAAAGAATCGAATCAGATGAGTGAAACTAGCACCTAAAGTCTTCTCCAACTATTTTAATAAGTAATTTGCAGTGCATTTTTTATATTGTTTGACAAAATGTGAAATGGCAAAAGTATAGCAGTAGGTATTCAACATACCAGTCAAGCTGAGAATACACGAGCAGGTAGCTGAGTAGAAATTTAGTTGTGTATACATTCATGTCATATCCTTTAAACAACCTTGACGCGGAAATGTGTTTGTAAAATCGTCAAATTTGTTAATCAGTCCAACAATATTAGTAATGATTCAGTTTGAAAATGTAGTCACTTTCAGACAGAAATCGAAACCATCGACCTCAAAAGTCAATTACCCAACAGCAATTAATAATTTGTACAATCCAAATTTGAAAGTGTTTTAATGGAGAAAGGAAGAAGCAAACAGAAATCCAAAAATGGGTTTCAGATTAACATACTGCAACTGGCGAAAGAAGACAGATGGATGAATATAACGATATCTTACCTTCTCTCCATGTCGATGCTTGTAAATCCTTAGTCCAGACCTAGAAAATTCTCACTGGAAATTGAAAAAAATATTGAGTGATAAAATAAATTTGATATTATTGATTAAGTAAAAGGTGGTGTGTGGGTAGGGAGTCCGAGACCCTATAATCCGGTCAAATAATTTTGAAAAAAAATCAAAAGGGTATGAAATATCAAATGGTATATTAAGTTTCGAGCTATCAAAATAACGTCTGTTGTACAATCTCAGTCATTGATGAATTACAACGAATAGCAAAGTGGAGTTCACGAGTCCATAAAAAAATGACTCATATATTTTATCCCTAAATGTTTTCACTTTTTTAGCGTCCTCTAATATTTTATACTGTCGAGGGTTAAATTCTAGCAGAATATTAAATATATATGAGACGGGAGGACAAAATCTCAATTGTTGATTTGATTAATCTAGCAATTGATATTAAAAGTTTACTTTTGATTAAAATGGACGGTTAAATTTGTAAAATACACGGGCGGTTGCATTTGATGGTTTTTTAGTTTAAATCCCATCTGTCGAATCGATGAATATCAATAGGTGAAACGATATCCTACGGTCTTACAAAAAATGAAATATTTCCATACTATTGATTATTTTTAACACTCATTTTATACTCTTTAATTCATATTTTCTAAACAAGTAAATACACTCAAGAGACAGAGTATTATTAAACTCATTGTTGAAGTAAAGTGACTCATGCTACACAATCCAAGTATCACTAGAATACGAATACTTGTTTTTGCATTGAGTGAAGGAAGCGCTGTCTCTACTTGTATTTCTTACGCATCGTTGACTCTTGACAAAAAAAACAAAACAAAAAATCTCAAACACTCCGGCAGAAAATGGGACAGACGATAAGCTGCAGCAGCGACTACGACGATGTCATCTTCGATTCTGTCAAATACGGCGAAACAGACACTTTCATGTCTCTAATGGAATCTCATCCAACTCGTTGGAAGATCAAAACTACATTCATTGCTAATTCCCTCCTCCATATCGCCGCTGCCAACGGCCATGATCAGATTATTTCCATTCTTCTTGATCGCTCTGTGGATCCCAATTCACTCAATGCTCGTAAACAGGTTTTCAATTCAACTCTGATCAATTCAACTCTGTTCAATTCAATCATAGATTTGAATCACTAACCTTTGTGCATTTTGTGTTTTCAGACTCCGCTTATGTTGGCTGTAATGAGTGACAACCTCTCCTCTGTTCAATTACTGCTCGGCCGTGGAGCGAATGTTAGATAAAGATCATTGATTTTTATGTTTTGAAGTTTGATTCTCTAGTTTTGATGAATGCCCTTTTTTGCTAGTTATTGATGTTTGATTCGGTTAATGGAAGAACGCCTTTGCACTATGCTGCTTACTATGGAAACATGAGTTGTCTGAAAGCTATTCTTTCGGCAGCTGCTGATTCGAATGATATTTCTGTTTCGTGGTGAGCTTGACTCATAGCTCCTGTTGTAGGCTACTGATGTTTGATGCTAACTTACTATGTGATGCTTTTTTATATGTTTCATAGGGGATTTTCTCGGTTTGTGAATGCTCGGGATCGAAATGGGGAAACCCCTTTGCATTTGGCTTCACGGAAAAGGCATCCTAATTGCGTTCACCTTCTGTTAGAAAATGGAGCACTTGTTTCGGCTTCAACAGGTGGAAATGGGTAAGGATGAATTCTATTATCGTTGAAATGTTCTTTAATTCATTAGATGTAGTTTATATGTTTGCACCGTTGTCTACGCAGATTCCCTGGCAGCACTCCTCTTCATCTGGCAGCCCAAGGAGGGTCTGTTGATTGCGTTAGAAATTTGTTGGCATGGGGTGCTGATCGACTCCTAAGAGACGAGTCAGGGTATTTTTTTGATTTTCCGACTATATAATACAACCGGTTCACATATTTTGCATAATGTTGAAATTTGCCAGACTAGTTAAATGTCAAGAATGATAAGAACCCTTAGGAGCCTTATGGGATCATACTAAACAACAATCATTTGATACATTTGCAGGAGGATACCATATGTAGTTGCCCTGACTTGCCAACACGGTTCTTGTGCTGCATTGCTGAATCCTTCGTCAGCTGAGCCTTTGGTGTGGCCATCACCTTTGAAGTTCATCAGTGACCTTAAGCAGGATGCCAAAATTATTTTACAGCAAGCCTTATTGGAAGCGAACAAGGAAAGAGAGAAAACCACATCTGAGGGTACAAAGCGCAAACTTTCACCTATTCAACGTTCGAGTATCACAGTCGATGAAAATGATCCTGAGGTAATCTTCAGCTGAGTAGAATCTAAAATACTTTTACATCAGGATGACATTAATTTGGTGAAACCTTTTATGTTCAGTTGGATGCCAGTGATATGTGTTGCATATGCTTTGAGAAGTCATGCACAATACAAGTCGAAGACTGTGGCCACCAAATGTGTGCACAATGCACATTAATCTTGTGTTGTCACTATAAACCAAATCCAGCCACAACGCGCCCTACAACCCCAACCCCAATCTGCCCGTTCTGCAGAAGCGACATATCTCGTTTAGTTGTGATGAAGAGCAAACAACTCAAAAAGTTCGAACAACCAATTGTTATTGATGCAAGTTCATCTACAAGAAGGTCATCAGGGAATGGCATTGGCGGACTGCATTCGGGAAGGATAGCTGCAGATATTGATTGAGTGCACAAAACTTCTACAGCTCAAAATACTCAGGGTAGGGATACACAATTTACTACACATCAAATTTGTGTGCATAGATTTTTTTATTAAAAACATATTGCATTTGTTTCACTTAAAGGGTGACATTATACATAATAAAAAGAATGTAAAGAGTGCAAGTTTGTATGTTGTTGGGCGTTTGGATTCGGTATGTCTGGTTGTGTTTGCCATGTTTGTACAAACTTATTTCTGTCTAACTAAATAATTGATAAAAAAAATTGTTTCGAGAAATGTCGTATGTACCGATCATCGATCATTTTGTCCTAAGGACTTTGACAAATTACATAAAGTGTCTAGTCCAAACATAGGTCGGTATATATAACAAAAGTCTTCAGATTTTAAGGGGTCCAAGTGGAAACTGTGACTTAATGGGATATTTTTGAAATAATATATTAAAGTTTTTTTGTATAATGTTTGTGGTGTTGGTTTGTTGACTGAGACAAGTTAATGTGGTGTGGACCCAAGAATTGTCTTTTGAAAATTGAGGATCTGAACACGTTATTAATTTGAATAAGATAAAGGAAGTTGTATTGGAGTATAAGTCAAAAACAGATGGCTATTGGTCATTCAAAGAAGATTAAGTACAAGTTTTGGTAAGTAAAATCTGTGATATTTGGACGTGAAGTTTGTTGCATTGGATGATTGGACCTCCAGATTCTGACTCATTGAATGAAAACCTAAATCCGTAATTTTGCAGTTACGTCATACGTGCAAAAATTATCAAGTGCACATTAATATTCTCATCTCACTCAAAGAAAAGACAATAATCATATGATTTTTAGAAAACAATTTTTGTTTGTTTTTTAAATGTTATTTTATCTCTTCTGGAGAAGTCTTCTACTAATAGTTATCAGTATGAAGTCGCAATTTTTCCAAAAATACTCTTATAAGCGGGTTTATTTGGTAGTATTAATCAGTTTCTAAATTACACTTTTATTCGATTAAATGGAAAATATTCACACAAAAACAAACAATAATTTTTTTGCTCCCATATACTAATCCAATTTTTTTTCCAGATATTTTATCAACAATCAATTTACAGCCAACAAATGTGTGATTTGATAATGGTTGAAGTTTTGGAATAGAAAGGTATGAGTCAAGAAGAGAGCAATGTGAATCGCAATACTTTCACGACCACCTAGGTAAAACCCGGTCCGGAACTCACTTTAACATCATTTGTTCGGACCCTAAATATGATCAAATTATTCGGGCTCTGTGAAAAAATAGGGCTGGACCGGACCTTCTCAAAAACAAAAGTCGTGGACTATTAAAATTTCGTTGACTTAGGACTTGACCAAGCTTTTTACGATGTTTTTCTAAAATAAATTATTAAATTTTTATTATTTCAATCATTTTAATGTTTTCTAATAATATAACATGAAAGTATTTTATATCAACTATTTATTCTGTATTAAATCAAAAGGCATTGAATCCTTGGTTATTTTTTGAATTTGCAATTTATATGTCTAAAATAGGAAAGAGTTCAAGAAGGACGCATATGTTTATGAGAGACAGTGAGACACAATTTTAACCATTGATTATTAATAATCCAACGGATGAGATTTAAACTCAAAATAACCGTCAAATCCAACCGCCACGTGTTTTTTGCAAATCCAACCGTCAATTTAATTAAAAATAAATTTAATCTCAACCGTCAGATTAATCAAATCAACGGTTGAGATTTCGTCCTTCGTCTCACAAATACATAATGTCCCTCTAGAACTTAAGCCGTCTAAAATATCCTTTATATAATTAATATTTACTAGTCTATTTCGCGTAACTATTCAAATCAACATGCATCATATATTGATATACTGTGTAACAAGTTCAGTGAGGACATGCATAATTTAATAAGATGGAAGGACACGATACCAACGGTTGATGTGTAACAATCCAACTGCTAATATTGATAACAATCAATTTTCAACCGTCCACGTTTTTTACAAATCCAACCGTCAAATTAATTAAAATCCAATTTTAATACTAATCGTTGATTTAATCAAATCAACGGTTGAGATTACGTCCTTCTGTTTTAAAAATAGATAAATGTCTCACTAGATCTCAACGCATGCATCAATTGTTGATATACTATAAACACATATTTATATATATTTTGTTTTATAAAGAGTTTAAATAAAATGATATTATTTTGTTTTAGATAATAGCTGTATGTTAAGATATCCAAAATATATACCTTAAATGAATTAATATTGTGAAATTGTTTTTTATATTCAAATTTTGAACTATGTTAAAATTTGAATTGTATGTTATTTTTGAATTTATTAGACAGAGTAAAGATCAAGAGAGATGGTGAGATTTTGTGAGACTGTGAGACGTGATCATTAGCCGTTGACTGTGATGAATTTAAGGGTTGTGATTAAATTTGTGTTTAATTAAATTAGGGAACAAATGTGCACAAAACACAGGGGCGGTTGAGATTAGTGGGTTTATAATTTTAATCTTATCCGTTAAATTTGTCAAATTGTCACGACCCAAAATCAAGGTCAAGACCGGCGCTAGACCAATGGCCAAGCAAGCCTCAAACATTATCCATTTAATGAAAATTTACTTATACTATTCATTTGCAATAGCATCTGTAGCGGAAGAAAATAACAAAAGGGATAAAACTTTAAGTACAACGGAGCATACTAAGACAAAATAAAATAACTAAATGCAGCGGAACAGAAAGAACACTGTGTTGGCACCGTACGTCCACAATGAACTCCTTAGCTATCGTCGGTGTTGAAGCTCGTACTAATAACTATCACTTATCTGGAAAAAAGTTTAAAAACAACGGGATGAGTCGAATGACTCAGTGAATACATAACATATCTTATTAGCGTTGTGTACGTTGTTTAATTCAATTCATATCAGTCAGTTATCTTTTACGTCACATATACTCACATAAACGTATGCAAAATGTGATGCATGTATGCAGAATGATGCACGTGTCTGTCATGCAATTGGCAGTCGTCACTGCCGGTCCGGACCATCTCAGAGCAGAAGCTCAGTAATCTCAGAGCATAAGCTCAGTCATCTCAGAGCATAAGCTCAGTCATCTCAGAGCAAAAACTCAGTCATCTCAGAGCAAAAGCTCAGTCATCTCACCCCACACCACATCTCATCATATCACCCCACACCATATCAACCTCTCTATATTCATGTTCATGATGAATAATGCATGTCATGTATGTCGTGAATGCAATGATGCACAAATATAAACAATCATCTTATTTCTGTCCGTTTTCACATATCAATGCTTTATTCTCTTTTTCGTGTTATCGGTATCAAACGTCTTCGTTAAGACGTAAAGGGGAACGGTAGTTAATATTCTAAATTTTTAACCGTTAACCATCACCCTAGATTATATAATTAATCTGGAAAATAAAATATATTATATACTCACAATTGGATTCGTTCCTGATGCACACTTTGTTCTCCTTTTTCTCAAATCTGTCCAACCGTATTACCACCTAAAACCATCACGGAATTATTCCATTGCTGAGCTGTCAGCTTTATGACTTTCAATAATATACAAAATACGCTTATCAAGCCCCAGAAACAAAACCAATAAGTATGCTTCTCACCTTAAGTATCAAGCAACTCTACCCGTACAATCTTTCACTGCCTTTCCTTAATTATCCACTACAAATATTCAATGCCTTAACCTTTATCATGTCGTCCCATCAAAATCTCATTTCATCACGATTCGAGGATTGTACTCTACTCCGGCAGCCGGTGACAAGCAACTTTTTAACCTAATTTTCAATAAATAAGCCAGTATTTATACTTAACCATAAACTTGATTTGGGCTGCTTTTGCTAAGCCCATCTTCTTCTCTTTTTTTGACAACTTATTTAATTAAATAAAATATGGGTTATAATATTCTTCCCTCCTTCAAAAAAATTCGTCCTCGAATTTAAATAAATGTACTTTATGTCTCAAAAGATGAGGATGCAATTATTTCATGTCTCTTTTGTTTCCCTCATATAGCTTCAGACTTTTTGTGATATTACTACATTACTTTGATCGCTACTATTTCCTTGTTACTTAAAATCCTAACTTGTTGATCCAAAAGAATAGTAAGCTCTTCTTCAAATGATAAACTATCATCCATCTGAATTTTATTATACAGTACATGATTCTGATAACTGGATGAACATTGATAAATAACTGCGGTAGTGCCAGCTTGTATACAACCTTTCCAATTCGTTCTAATATCTCAAATGGACCACTGGATCAGGGGTAAGCTTTCATTTCTTTCTGAATTACATATCAACTTTCATCGGTGAAACGTAAGAACTACATTTTTCCAGTCTGAAATTCCAACTATCTACGCTTAGTATCACCACATGACTTTTGTCTACTAGGTGCAGCTAACAGCCCGTCTCATATCCCGCTAACTTTCTCCTTTGCTTCTGCACTAAATCAAGTCAAATTAGTCTTTTCTCTCTCAACGTAAACTAACCAATATGTGATCTGCAGTTTTGACCATACAGAGCTTCAAAAGGAGCCATTTGACCAAAATGATAACTATTATTATAACTAAACTCCATTATCGGCGCATATCAATCCCAACTGCCCTTAAAATCCATAACACATGGTCTGAACATATCCTCTAGATATCGGTACACACAATCAATCTTAGAATCTTAGCGCACCGTAATCATCAATTCTGAACTCTGTATACTTCCAAGTCTAACTTTCTCCATTAACTTTCTGATTTTGCATCAGAAGCTTGAGCTTCACGAATCCTTGATGTTAGCATAGTAGCGATTCGCAAATGCGCAACAAGACATCGATCTCGCAATTCAGTAGACGCACCTCTGCTCTGCAAATGCTTTTAAATTTCTAACAAAGTCCTCTTTCATTTTCAAGATGCAGTTTATCCAAATATAAATCTTATTTCACAACTACATGTCCATCGAAAATAAACTCAAGGGTTTGTCAATGTAATAAATATCAAAATGGTCTTTATATTCAAGTCTCAATCTTAGTCAAAATCTTTTACCTTAATTTTGCAAACCTAACGAAAAAGTTCATTATCTAGAATCAATTGCCAACTTTGCTCGCAAACAATATCCATCTTGAAATTCCATTTGTATCACAAAACCATGATTTTTGAGACGATAATAATGACTAAACTCTCTGAAGAAACTTAAACATGTCACCTCTAAGTCATTCTATGACCTTAACTTTCCATATGTCACTCTTACGAGATCTCTTTTTCTGCTTATACTCATCTCTATCCAAAACATATTTGTCTTCATATCTGAACAACATCCACAACTCTCCAGAAACTAGTAAACTGCGTGCAAGAAGTTTGTATCTCAATGATGAAGCGTTTGATGTTCCTCTCCTCCATTAGTACCAAATTAAGAGAGCATACTCAATAGACTTGTTGCAATACACTGTGATGGTCATACTATCTTACGGCAAAATCTCAATCTCACGTGTCTTAGCATCTCAGACGCTATCAGGTGAATACTATTCAAGAACAAATATCTAAATTCATCACCTTACATGTGCAGTTGTTCAACACTTCTTTCGACTATCCATTCTCAGAGAAAGAGTATGTCACTCCTCTAATCTGAACAAAGCCAACTCTACTTATCTCCATTCCGAACTATGTCGAACCCTAAACAGACACCAAGTCTACTAAAAAGCTCAAAATCTTTCTTCTCATCAGTGATGCAAGATATCAACGGTTCAGGTCAAATACTAAGTCTTCAAAGATCCTTAATCTTGTACATCCTTATATTTGTTCTTATCATTCCGAGCATCGTAAGCTTAACTGTTGTTTCCATTCTGCTTTTTCTGTGTCCATAAATGTCGCAATTATTATTGATTTTTTTTTCTTCTATTCGCGTAATCACGTTTCAAGAACGTATAGTTAACTAACAATTCGATGCCATCATAATCTAAACGTATAAATTGAAACTATAAG
>QZGG01000709.1:0-107069 GCA_006409495.1 Sedum album
AGATACCTGAAGGAAATAAGGGACCAAATGAATCCGAGTAGAGTTGCGTAAGTGTTGGGGATTCTGATCATCCTCCTCCACACCATGATCGTAATAAGCTTGGTCAAAACCAGGACTGATGGCATTTGATGATTCCTGTTTTTACCTTCATCTCTTCCTTCCTCTACCTCTCCCACCCTATCCGTAGCGTCCCCTGTATCCAACAACCGGTCCTTTTTCGCCCCTCGAACAAAACTGACTTTCTCTATTTCATCCATATCTATACAAACCGAAACAAAACAAAGTAAATTTAAAAAGGTACACAGAATCCAACAATTTCTTCTTTTGATACCCCGCGGATCCGATGTATGAAAGGATGCAAACCTAATGAATCAGTAGAGAGCGGCCGAAAAGCAGCTTTGGATGCACCAAGGAGCCTCAAACCAGAAGAAGCAGTGCTGCCCACATTTGCCATCTTCTCCTCACCTTGGGAAAACTGACCAGCATCAGAGTTCCATTCAAACATATGTATCTCCTTGTTCGAACCTCTCTCAGTCGGTTCACGAAACGATTGTTCACCAATCTCCATCGAATGTGAACCTCCAGACATGACTGAATTCATAGATTTTGGACTAGTGTTAGAATCAACTCTAAACGATCTTCTAACCGTCACACAAAATTTTCCATCCTCACTAATCTCTGCATCAGCATCCACATCCTCCGGCCCATTCAAAGACTTCACATCAGGCTCAACTCTAAACGAAGAAATCAAGCCAGCACTGTCCGGGAACTTCTTGGAAATGAGTATCTTCGCACCACGATATTCAAACAAAACAAGAACAACATTGTACCAAATCAAGCATTGCATAAATACAATCTGTATCATCAAATTCCCCGAATATTCACCATACATAGCTTCAAGCACCGGGACGCCAATAATAAAAGTATTCGGCAATGTAGCAACAGAAAACAAAGTAATCACCCAATCAAGACTGCCCTTTTTACTAAACGCAACCCAAATAAACAGAAGCAATAGGATGACCACTTTTTGCAGAGAGTCCGCAGCAATGAACTTAAAGTTCATCGCATACGGATTGTTCTCTGCTATAGAATCAAATAACAATACAGGAACGGAAAATATCGCTACAAGGCGGTGTATTCCTACACATTGATCCCTGGTGAAGATTTTCCACCATCGGAAAGCGCCATAGGCGAGGATCGTGACGATGTATAGCGGCACTAAGGCCGAGAGTATATTGTATAAGTCCTTCCATGTTATCATATTTTCTCAAATGTTTAGAAGTTTGGTAAAGGAAGGCTTTTATTGCATAGGTTTTGAGTTTTATAGTAAATGTTAACTTGGTAAAATATCTGAATTTGACAAATAAAATCATCTCACCAACCCATTCAAACTACCAAAATTTCTCAATCTCTTAGATCACTTGCTGATTTAGTTTTTTCCTGAATCATTTCATACTGAGTTAACAAATATTGGGTTTTGCTGTTATTATTTTTCTTCTCCTATTTTTCTAATTATTTGTCCATAACGTTGTTGCGATTCTAACCAATAACAAATTTAGAAGCTCAAGTTTTGAACATTGATGACTATGTTACAATCCCACATTGGCTAGATGGGAAACCATTTAGTGGGATATAAAATCAAGGAGTTCCCTCCCATAACAGACTAGTCTATTGTGGCGAGTTTTTCCCTTGAGCTTGTGTCCCTAACATTTGGTGCACCTCGTTGAGAGCCAACACGAAGGGGGCAACCTGGGAAAGGGTGCCAAATAAAGTTTGCATTTTCAAATTAACCCGATACCGCCTTTTTCTTCATAGCCCCATCAGCACGTAACAGAGTATCATCACTGGCAATGCAATTAACATACCAAATGAAACCCTGCAATGAAACACTTGCCAACATTAGTTAAACCTTTTTAAGACATCATTAAGATTTCATAAAAGGTTTCCTTCAGTATACGTACGAAGTGCTGATTATGTCCTCGTGCATGTTACTATACTCTTTTGCAAACACAATGGGCACAATGGCCATAGGGAGAGCCGCCTGCGCATATTGCGAAATTTGAGTTTCAGCTAGTAAATTGCACATAATAATTCAACACAAAAAATTAGTACCTGAACGACGGAAATGCGTAAGAGATCCCCTGGTATTCCAACAGCAGCGGCAGTGGCTGCAGCTACAGCCGGTCCTATTAAAAACCTCATTACCATTGCAAATGTTGCGATCTTTTTTCTGCATGATATCATCTTTGTTTGTATTGCCATGAACAGACCTGTGACAGTACCAAATTACTCGATAACTTGTGCATCAAGTTAAGTTTAATTTAAAATTGTTGTACCTATACTGAACATTGACAATCCTAGTCCAGTTGTTGACAGTATTGAAATCGTTCTGCTCATAATTTTTGGCATGGAGAACCCAAACCTGCATCCATTATATCTAGGTGAATTACCTTACTTGACACTCAAGGTACGAGCGATAGATAAACAGATTGATCGAAAACTGTATGAGATACCTGAAGGCAATAAGGGACCAAATGAGTCCGAATACAGTGGCATAAGTGTTGGGAATCCTAATCATCCTCCTCCACACCATGATCAGAATAAGCTTAGTGAAGACGCTGACTGATGGCATTTGATGATTCGGAATTTTACCTCGTTCCTCTACATCCCCTGCCATCTCCGAAGTCTCCGATACGTCTACTGGCTGGACTTTTTCTCCGCTCGATCGAAACTAGCATTCCTTATTTCATCCAAACCTATAAAAACCTTTATTAAAAGAATGTAAAGTCTATGAAATAAAGGGATGCAACTGAATAGGAATCATTAATATTATACCCGATGAATCAACAGCGTGCGGCCGAGAAGCAGCTTTTGATGCATCGAGCCCCAAATCCGGAGAAGCTGCTCTGCTAACATTTGCACCATTTACCGTCTTTTCTCCACCTTCCAAAACCTGACAAGCATCAGAGTTCCATTCAAACATATGTATCTCCTTTCGCGCCGTTGGCTCACGAAACGACTGTTCTCCATAAATCTCCATTGAAGGCGAACCTCCGGACATGTACGAATTCACAGATTTTGACCTACTGTAAGTGTAAGACTTGACTCTAAATGATCTTCTAACATTCACACAAAGCTTTCCTTCCTGATCAATCTCTGCATCGGCATCCACATCCTCCAGCCCGTTCAAAGACATCACATCAGGCTCCACTATAACCGAAGAAATGAAGCCAGCATTGTCCGGAAACTTCTTGGAAATGAGTATCTTCGCACCTCGAAATTCAAACAAAACAAGCAACACATTGTACCAAAGCAAGCATTGCATGACTACAATTTGAACCATCAAATTCCGGAATATTCACCGTACATCGCTTCGATCAACGGAACGCCTATAATCAGAGTATTGGGAAACGCAGCAACGGAAAACAAAGTAATCACCCAATCCAGACTGCCATTTTTACTAAACAAAAACCATACAAGTAGAATCAAGAGAATAACAACTTTCTGCAAGGAGTCCGCCGCGATGAACTTAAGGTTCATCGCATACGGATTATTTTGAGCTATAAAATCAAATAACAGCAACGGAACGGAAAACAACGTTATAAAGCGGTGTATGCCTGCGCAATGGTCGGGGGTGAAGATTTTCCACCACCGGACTGCGCCGTATGCAAGGACCAATACGACACACAGCGGCACTAAGGCCGAAAGTATGTCGTAAAAATCCTTCCCTGTGACCATTTCAAGTATATTTACAGATGGTTTGAACTTTTATAATAATTATCATTTGATTTGTTATTGGCAAAGTATCAATGTTAGCAAGTAAAATCAGGAATGTGAAGTGTTTTATACATTTCACTCAAATTTAAATGTCCCTACACCGAGATAAAATTACGTAGTTTTGGAAAAATGTAAATAATATCGAACCTACCCAATGAAATGACAAATGGAAATAGGCTCTTAATGCAATTGGTAAATGTCTTTTTTAAGATATGTTCCCAATACAGAAAATCGTTACCCAATAATAATAATAATATTTTCCCAAATGCATATTTGAATTTGATGTAGCATCACAACAAACAAGTTTAAAAATAAAGTTACATTTAATACAAGCATAAAGTATAATTTTTGAGCGTTCAATTTCATCGCACTCTTAATTTACATTTGTATTCGCATAGGTACAAATGTAAACTAAAGTTGATATTCTTGCAATAACATATAATTTTACCTGATCCATCAAGATGAAAAAGTATGCCAACTTAATCAGATAGTTTATAGGAATAAAGCTGATTGCAAGTCGAACACAAATATTTCAATATAAATTGCTTTCCAAGCATTTGATCACCATATTCACCACTCTAATGATTATTAAGAATAAAATCGGCATCTGAAGTTCACCAGTAACTCTTTTGTCATATAAGATATACTAGAAATTCAAATTGAATAGCCAACTGAAATATGAGCTATTTTTATTTGAACATTTACAAATACCAAAAGGCGATTCATTTGTTTCTGTCTACTGAGCTTAACAAACATGTCCCAAAAATGATATTGCCAATAAGTTGTCAAAAAATAAACAAGAATCGATCACTTGAGCTGTTCGTAGGCTTAATAAAGACGCATGTAAAAATAATCATATAGAGCGAACAACTTCTTCTAGCTAGCAAAAAAATTACCTGGTATTAAAGCGATATTCAACAACAACAGCTGAGAAGAAAAAGGCGTGGTTTTGCCTTTAGCACTGGAGAGTAGTGGTGCGTAGCAGTTATCTTCTCACTATACATTAGTTGATCTTCCCGTGTTTTGAGTTATGGGCATTTGAAAAATCCAGGGCCAGCTCGGTCTAGAAGTTCTTTTCCAGCATCTTTCCCTATCGAGATCATATCATCGTATGTGTAGGAACCGCTTCTAGAGGTTTCGAGCACTGTTGGAAATGAAAAAGAAGCAGAATAAGAAATAAGAAATGAAAAAGACACATTATCAACAAGCTGTTCACAGAAACACTGCAAGTGGTATTATTCCAAGGCATACCTTTAGTTCCATCGGGTGAAGCAACCAATCCTTTGAAAACACAATTCCCGTGTTCGTCACGGCTAGCGTATCCTGCAATTGGGGTACGGCAAGATCCATCCAACGTCTCAAGGAAAGCTCTTTCACAAGTAACAGCTAGTCTGGTATCTTCGTGATTTAACGACGCTAAGTATTTCTCCTAAAAGGGAAGGAAATAAGGTTTTATTTCTAATTGCCCCTTGAGCATTGGACTAAAAGGGAAAAAAGCAGTTTCAAATAAAGTGTTAATTTATTGAAAACTTACATACCATTTTATCATCCCCACTTCTGCAAGCAATCCCAATTGCTCCTTGAGCAACAGCCGGAAGCATTTCATCAAGTGAAAGGATGGAGGCCACGTTCTCTGTCATATCTAAACGCTTCAATCCTGCTAATGCCAGTAACGTTGCATGGACCACTTTTTCATTCAGTTTTCTTAATCGGGTTTGTACATTGCCTCGGAAGTTCTCCAAAACCTGGAAAGAAATCAAGTGACAGTTGACCAACATGACAATGCATCCGGATTTAAACTATTTGATTTCAAAGTAATTTTCTAGCAAAAATATTGGTTTATCCAGGAAAACATAAAAGAACCACAACTTCTAATATACAAAATTTTGCGTCACAAGACAAATAAGTCTTACACTGAGAGTGTCTAGTACATGCATTTTTGAGAACTATGATATCGGAAAGTAGTATACTCACACTTAGGTGTGGGTATTTGTGTAGTATTTGCGACTTCCTCCTAAGCGAAGCGGTTCCAATAATGCTGCCAGGAGGAAGATCTGCCAAAGATGCAGCAGACAAGGATATAAACGCATCTCTCACATCTTCGCGAGGCAAATTGCAAGGCAAGATCATTTTATCCGGTAAATATGTCGGGACATCTTTCATAGAATGGACTGCAATATCAATATCACAATTCAACAAAGCTTCATCAATCTCCTTAGTAAACAACCCCTTTCCACCAATATCCGCAAGCGGCTGGCTTAGTATATTATCACCCGTAGTCTTTATCACTATAATCTCTATAGCCCCTTCCTCAGCCAGCTCCGGATGCGACGCCTTGAGCTTGGCCTGTGTCTCATGAGCCTGAGCAAGTGCCAATGGACTGCAACACAAACCACATATTTGCAAAATCAGGTTCAAAATCAATAAAAAAATCAACCTTGGCATCAAATTAGAGAACCAAATTCTACACAAATGCCAAAACTGACACTAGCAATCCTAATGTCGGAATCAATGCAACACGAATCAAAAATCGAAAAAGGTGAAAACTTTAACAAATTTAACCTTCCTCTGGTGCCAATCCGGATGAGGGCTACTTTCTTTTTTTGTTCAACAGCAACAGAAGCTCTTGTGACCGAAACCCTTTTGCTGGAGTTGACTGATTGAGACTTGGGATTTAAGATCGGAATTGAGCCATTGAAGAAATGGAATTGGGCAGAACGGATGCCGGAGGGGCACAGGGTCTGGTTCAAAGAAAGCACCACCATATCAGAGGAGGGTTGCTGTTGTTGGAGGAGATTTGGTTCTTTGGGATTTTGAGGATTTTGATGGAGATGGGGATAGATTTGCAGATTATGTTTTTGTCAGTGACGACCCAATCATCTCAAAGATAATAAAAATACTGATATTCCGATATATTTTGATATTATTAGCGACGGTGGAGTGTAATTAGCTACAAGATTAGTACAATTTGCTACGGAATTTTGTAACAAGAATAAATATTCGAGTAAGAAAATATTCAGTTATTAGATTATTGATGCAGAGAGATTATAACTCGTCAGAGTTTTGAATTTCATTTTAAAACTTGTGCCTGCAGCAAGCAGTGTTATTTTCAGAAAAAGTGGAAGATATTCAACATGTTACAGAAAGGTTTGAGCAATTCAACTCAGCTGGAGGAACCTCAAAGCCATGGGATGCTTGGCTTCGGAGAGCTTATCAGGTTGGAGGACTTCAACAATTTGGCCATCAACTACAAGGCAGACAATATCTGCAATTCTCTGGATTTGATTAATGCTGTGGGAGACTATCACAGTTGTCATTCCTCGCATTTCCTTCAGTTTTAATATCGCATCTTCTATGTTTTGAGTTGATATCGGGTCCAATGCACTCGTTGGCTCGTCCAGCAACAGAACCTAAAACCGGAAGACATATTAGATCATTTATCGTATGCTGATCAATGTGCTTGAACTGAAGATTACCTCGGGTTCATTAGCGAGTGTTCTGGCAAGTGCAACACGCTGAGCTTGCCCAACTGACAAATCACCTCCAGACTTTTTCATGAATGAAAAATCAAGATCTGCAAGACTTAACAGCTTGGAAACCTCGTCATCTGTGAGTCTTTTCCCTTTCAATTGCGGCCCATATCTTACATTATCTGCAACTGTCCCTGCAGCGACACAACATTACCCACCTCAATTTTCCGCATCATGTTGATATCAAAAACAAGCAAGCTACATACAAAATGTTTAGCAGGACAGTCAGTCACCAGTTCTTTCAACAAATACCAGCAAAATAAAGCTCAAATTCAAATTCATCAATCAAAGCTTAAAGCAACGAATCAACCGGCTCAATTTGATCAAAAGTGCGGTTCAATTGACCTTCAAAGAGGGCAGGAAGCTGAAACAGCATCCCAACCTTCCGGCGGAGACTGACGACATCAACGTCGCAGATATCAACACCGTCGAGAAACACCGACCCGGCGTTCGGCTCCCAAAGCCGATTCAACGCACGCAGCATCGTTGACTTTCCGCTTCCTGATGGTCCAATGACGCCGACCACCACTCCGGTAGGTATATCCAGATCGATCCCTTTCAGTATCTCGACTCCCGCATCCGAAACCCTAGTCAAGCCGCGCAGCTTCAGCTTCGGCTCCGAACTCTTCGGCGCTTCGTCGACGACGAGGAGATGCTCGCGAATGTCATCTGTACAAACAAGAAAGGAAAGTCAGTAGAGCGAGGACTGCGGATTTAGATCGGGTGGAGGAGACCTGAATGAGCGTTGACCGGATTGATCGCAGGCGGAGGCATCGTTGACTTTTGTTAGTTCCTCTGATTTGGTTAATTTGAATTTGGATTTGAATGTAAATACTACTTGTAGTTGGGTTAGTGCATAAAAAACAAGTCGTGATTGATTAACTATCAGTGCTAGTGATGGTCTGATGATTGAAGAATCGTGATAAGCAAATGGCGGCACAATGCGATCATTCTACAAAAAATGGTCGCACACGTTCTCCAATACTTGCAAGCCTCATGCTGTTTTTTCTTGAAAAAATGATGTTGGAAATATGATATTGTATTGTGTGAATTCATTCTTTCGATGAATTTATGAATTTTATTTTGCGTCAATGATGTATTATATTGTGCAAACACACTAATGAGATATGTGAGTTGTATGTGCAAATACAATAACAAATGCAATCACGTGGTACAATTTCAGTTATCGATGAAATGTAATCAACGAATACATAGTGATGTTCACGAATCCATCAAAATTGATGAATCCACGTGATATTAAACATAAAAAAGAGGAATAATTGAAATTTTGAAACAATACTTTCCTCTCAAAAATATTTATTTAATACAAAAGATTGAAAACGATTGGTATCAACATAAATATATTGTTTCTACATTCTTGAAATAGACTATGAATTTATTAATGATGCGACGGTCCGTTCGGTCGAATGATGAAATCGAACAAACCAGTTAAAGCGCGACAAAATGCAGAAAATGAATTAAAACAAGGGCCTACTAGAAAGCTCAGCAGATGCTACCGCACAAAAAGATACCCGGTGAGGGACCGCCGTTCATGGTTTCGCTCTATCCACCACACCAATCCCTCCCTCACCCACCCATAATTCACTCCTACCCGATCTCCACCGACTACTGAATTTTCCGACCAACAAAACTGACAACCTTTTTCACCTGACCGCTCTGTCGGATTTTGCCTCTGGCTGCTGTTGTTGTTTTTGTTAATTTCACACATACCCTTTTCAGTTCATGTGCAAATCTACAAACCCCAGAATTCAATTTCAAATTTTGACCATAAACCATCATCAAAATCATCTCTTGTCCTACTAGTCCATTGTTTTTTAATCCATTTATAAACCAGTAAACCCCACCGTGTATGCTTGTTGTTGTTGTGCCTTGCTTTTGTTGAGTTGAGATAGTGAGGAGCACGCCTGTCACTCATCATTCATTCCTAATACGAATCCCCTCTTTGTATTATAATCTTAAACAGCTCAGAATTCTATTTTAATTTGCTTCTCTTCTTGTGCTCCTTTTACCTTCTTTCACATAGCAGAATCTCTACTTGGTTTACTTCCTTTTTCAGTTGGCTTAGATCTTCAGCTTGATTCGTTAGAGCAAGGTGAGTGCATGTTGTTTTTATGTATCTGATGTCAATGCTTTGGGATTAGAGGAGTAGAGGGTTAGATAAGTTTGTTGTTGGTGGTTGGATGTGGGAATCGAGGATACATGGATATGTTTTGATTTTCGGTCAGTATATTGTTTATTACTAGTGTAATTGATCTGGAATCAGACTCGAATGTGATTCTGTAATCTTGTCATTGAGCTCTCTGTTCTGTTAGAATTTGTGAACTGACATTTGCTGATCGTTTTGTGTGGGCAGAATAGATTTAGAAATTACTTCATCAGTTAAACTTGAAATTGGATTCGGTATTTTAATAGTCATTGTTTATGTTAGGAGAAGTGTTGCAATGTTGGACTGTATCTACGAGTGTCAGTAGTTTAAGATGATTTTTATTTACGATTTTTTTTCAAAAGTTGGTGATTACTGATCTTATACTGTTGTGCCTTCGCCATCCTGAGGGTTTCAGGTGAAAGCTGCTTCACATTATGGCCGTTTCAATGAAGGACTTGGATTTGGCTTTCCAAGGAGCAGGGCAAAAGGCGTATCCTTTCGTCAATTTTCCTTGATCCCATGATAGTTTGCCTGTTCATAAGCTTGAATGCTGACGGTAGCAGCTAGATTTTCCTTGATCAGTTGCCATGTCATTCTCCATTTGTGTACACGAAAGTCTATGATGCTATTCAACCCTTCCTGATTTTTTGATTTCTTTAACCACCAATAGTGGCCTTGAAATATGGCGCATTGAAAACTTCAAGCCTGTGTCTATCCCACAATCTTCTCATGGCAAGTTTTTCACCGGGGACTCGTATATCATTCTGAAGGTAAATAATTAACTCACATTATCTGCATTGGAAAGGTAATAGTGAAACTCAGTCCACAACTCCTTCATATATGTTGTCTCGCTTAACTGCTGATCCTTGTGGTTTAGACTACTGCACTGAAAAGCGGTGCCTTGCGATATGACATCCACTACTGGCTTGGTAAAGATACCTCTCAGGATGAAGCTGGCGCAGCAGCAATAAAGACAGTGGAACTTGATGCAGCTCTAGGAGGTCGTGCTGTTCAGTATCGTGAAGTACAAGGCCACGAAACAGAGATATTCTTATCATACTTTAAACCATGTATCATACCTCAAGAAGGTGGAGTTGCATCGGGTTTCAAGCACGCTGAGGCTGAAGAACATCAGACACGGCTGTTTATGTGCAAAGGAAAACACGTAGTTCATGTAACTGAGGCAAGTATACATATACACATGTCTCTATTGGTGATCACATAATTGGAATGTCTCTCTATGTAATCCTATGTTGATTGCTCATTTTTTGTTTTATGTCTGTGGGCAGGTCCCTTTCATGAGATCATCCTTGAATCATGACGACATATTTATTTTAGATACCAAGTCAAAGATTTTTCAATTCAATGGCTCTAACTCTTCAATCCAAGAGAGGGCTAAAGCACTTGAGGTTCTTCAATACATAAAAGATACATACCATGATGGAAAGTGTGATATTGCCTCTATAGGTCGGTCTGTGCACATCATAATCTGAATGAACATAGAATACGTGCCAATGAGTGCGGTGAGTTTACATTTGATCTTACTTTCATAGAGGATGGGAAGATGATGGCTGATGCCGATTCTGGAGAATTTTGGGGTCAATTTGGTGGATTCGCACCCCTTCCAAGAAAAGCGGCTACCCAGGATAAGACTTCAGAGCCTCATTTCACCAAATTTTATAGGTAAACGTTTCTCAAGATCGTAACTTTCTGACACTTCAGAGTTAAAGACCACATTTTCCAAAGCATAGCATCCTTCACTGTTCCAGCTAATTTATGTCAACTGAAAGCAATAAGTTTACTCTACTTCTAAATTTGGCATTTTCCCTTTTCAGTATCCAGAAAGGGAAAGCGGAACAGATTGAGGTTGATTCGCTAGCTAGAATGTTGCTCAAAACGAACAAAACCTATCTTTTGGACTGTGGAGCTGAACTGTTTTTGTGGGTGGGAAGAAGTACCTCCCTCGAGGATAGGAAGGGTGCAAGTGAAGCTGCAGAAGTAATTAGTTAACTCTTAATCATCTTAAGATCAAACTGACTGTGCACTTACTTTACCATATCACTTATAGGCACTTCTCTGTGAACTTGATTGCACAAAATGTCACATTACACGTGTCATCGAAGGATTTGAGCCTGTGGTTTTCCGTTCAAAGTTCAGTTCTTGGCCTTCTACAACCAATGCTACTGCATCCGATGATGGAGGAGGAAAAGTAGCAGGTCGCTTTTTGTATAATTGTATAAAAGCAGATGATTTCTTTTTATGAGTTTTTTTAATCATTATTTTGTGATTGAAATGTCTTCCTGAATCCTGATATTCTTGTAGCACTTCTGAAACGCCAAGGACTCAATGTTAGGGGTCTTGTAAAAGCTGCGCCTGCCGAGGAACAGCCTAAGCCTCATATTGATTGCTCTGGAAATTTACTGGTACCGTGTTCTCATACGTTATTTTCAAAATTTAGCATTGATTTAGCGACATTGCCATGGGTGTGCAGATATGGCGTGTGGATGGATCGGGAAAGATCCTTCTCGCAGTGGCTGATCAGACTAAATTTTACAGCGGTGATTGTTATATCTTCCAATATACTTATCCGGGAGAAGAGAAAGAAGAAATTCTTATTGGGACGTGGTTTGGAAAGCAGAGTGTTGAGGTACTTGTGTTAATGTCGTTTGCCTTTAGTTAACATAACAATATGTTCTTTGCGGGGGGCTCTAGATAAATACTAAGTAGCATGTAACAATTAAAAGTGTTCAAGAACTCTCTTCTCCTCGATTGTGGTAACATAAACAAAATAATAGCTGATGTAAAATTATCTCCTGAAGAGTACTCGTAATTGAAGAAATCGCTGCCCATTATGATCCCTCTGCATAGCATGAATACTGGCTCTCATTCGTTGAATTCTCCTTACCTCCGGTTTATATTATTGATTTTAGGAAGACAGAAATTCAGCCATTGCACAAGCAACCAAAATTGTCGAGTCATTCAAGTACGTCCCTTGTCAGGTAGATATACTTGCTTTATGGCTGGAACATTTCAGTTTCATTGATCTAGAGTTACTGCGCAGGATGAAATCATTGAATCTTTTTTGTAGGCGCGCTTTTATGAAGGAAAGGAACCAGTCCAATTCTATGCCATAATTCAAAGCTTTATTATCTTCAAGGTTGATGATCTTAAATTGGTCATACTTCATTCGAATCAGGTTCCTAGACGTCATTTAAACCAAAATCTGAGTTCTACCGTCTATCAA
This sequence comes from Sedum album, assembly GCA_006409495.1. Classification (NCBI taxonomy): domain Eukaryota; kingdom Viridiplantae; phylum Streptophyta; class Magnoliopsida; order Saxifragales; family Crassulaceae; genus Sedum; species Sedum album. The sequence goes on from QZGG01000709.1 coordinate 12,719, forward strand.
ATGTTTTAGGGTGGTCTAAGCGCAGGGTACAAAAAGTATGTTGCAGAAAAGGAAATTCAGGATGATACTTACTCAAAAGAGTCGACAGCATTGTTTCGCATTCAGGGTTATGGCCCTGAGAATATGCAGGCCATTCAAGTTGAAGCGGTAATCTCTCTTGCAACTTGGAACCTTACTTTATCATTCCTGACTTTAGTCATCACATGTTTGTCTGTCGGTCTTTCACGCCTAATGTTGAAATGTCTTCTCTTTGTCGTATAAATATTTATACTGAAATTCATTTATTTTTGTCAGGCCTCTTCATCTTTGAACTCTTCGTATTGTTACATTCTGCATAATGATTCTACTGTCTATACGTGGTCTGGAAAGTTGACCACATCCGAGGATCAAGAATTAGTTGAGAGGCTGCTGGATCTTATAAAGGTGAGCATTATGATCGCCAATTTAACACTCACATCTGTATTAAATGACACCAAAATCCATCATCAACTTATACACATTGAAATCTCACTCACTTTTGAAAACTTGAATTGTTGGACGACATTTCTACCGCTGCAATCTCACTCACTTTTTACTGCTAGTTTTGATGATACATTTTCTACTGAATGCAGCCAAATGTACAGTCGAAGCCTCAGAAAGAGGGGTCAGAATGTGATCATTTTTGGGAATTGTTAGGCGGGAAAACCGAGTACTCTCGTCAAATGATCTCTAAAGAAGCAGAAAATGATCCCCATTTATTCTCGTGCAGTTTCATAAAAGGTAGCAAGCCACAGTCACTACAATTATGCACTCCTGTTTATTCTGTGTCATTTATATTTTCTTTCCCTTCCTTTCGTATACTGATTATTTTTCTCTTCATCTATTGGTTGGGACTTCAAATGCCACAGGCATCTTAAAGGTGTGTTCTATAACTTGGTACATGCTATGTTATTTCAAAATGTTGAATTGGATGACTTATTCCTTTAGAACTTTTGTTGAAATTCACCTTGTGATGGGAAATATGCTAGTTTATTAATCATTGTGGTAACTTTATGTAAGTATTGTAGGTTACGGAAATATATAACTTCACACAAGATGATTTGATGACTGAAGACTTTTTATTTTGGACGTCACTCCGAAATCTTTGTTTGGGTTGGAGAAGATGTCAAGAAGAAAGAAAACGCGCTGGCTATTGGCGAGGTAGTCACCTTTAATCTTTAAATGCTAATCTATAAACTGATTCAATCTGCGTTTCTAGAATAAGTCACTTTCTTTTTTTCAGAAATTCATTGAAAATGATTTTCTCCTCGAAGATCTGTCACATGAGGTGCCAATTTATATTGTAAATGAAGGAAATGAACCACCTTTCTTCACGCGTTTTTTCACATGGGATTCTGCAAAAACTGCTGTAAGTAAAAACTTGAATTTTAAACAAAAAATGTTAACTAAAGGTCATCATATATTATAAGTTATAACGCATGTTGCATTCGTTCTATTCCGTGTAACAGATGCAAGGAAACTCATTCCAAAGAAAGCTAGCGATAGTGAAAAATGGGGGTACACCATCTCAAGCTGTAAGATCCCCTCTCTACATGTTAGTACTTATATTTTATGTTTTCTGTACTTTTGACAAGATATTTGACTTTTTTTCAGAAACCCAAACGACGAACACCTGTGTTCAGTAGTGGTAGGTCCAGTGTCGGTGTACCAGAAAAATCACAGCAGCGATCAAGAAGTGTGACTTTCAGCCCCGATCGAGTTCGCATTAGGGGTAGGTCACCAGCCTTAAATGCATTGGCTGCTACTTTCGAGAACCAAAATGCTAGAAATCTTTCACAGCCGCCCCCAGCGGTCAGAAAGACGTTCCCAAAAACTGCTCCCTCGGAGTCAGTGGCTAATGCAGCTATTACCGCTCTCACATCTACGTTTGATAAAGGAAAATCACCAACGGTCATAATAATGCCAAAATCCGTTAAAGGTGAATCTTTATTTTTTATTCTTTTAAGTTATTCATTCGAAGGTATTTTCAGCGTTCATGGTGTTCATAAACTCTTTTACATGTGCATGAAGTGAATCAAGAGGCTCCGAATCCCAAGGATGAAACGAAGTCACAAGATACTGATATGAGCAGTCGAATAGGATCACTCACTATACAAGAGGATGTAAAAGAAGGTGATCACGAATATGATGAAGGGCTTCCTACTTATCCATACGAAAGTCTTATTGTGGGATCGGATGATCCCGTTTCTGAAATCAATGTCACTAAACGAGAGGTAAAATTCAATGTTTTAAACATAATACCTCTATAGATCAGTCACTGATATGTTGATTTTTATGTAACAGACTTATCTATCATCAGAAGACTTCAAGCAGAAGTTTGGAATGACAAAAGATGCATTTTACAAGCTGCCGAAATGGAAACAAAACAAGCTTAAAATGGCGCTTCAGTTGTTCTGAAAATAGGGAGTCTTCTTCTTATTCAGTTAAATAGATTGTTTCTAGTCGAAGAAGCTTGCCAAGCAAGTATGTATGAATTATCTTCCCCATATCTAAACTTTAATTTCACTTCAACTTCACGTACTTTCAGGTTATTCAGTTAAATAGATTGTTTATGCAGAGGAAGAACTCAAACCTGCTCCTGCTGAAGTTATGGCGCCAATACATTTTAGCCGCATTGCTCTCTAAAACGTTTACAGAGGTTTGGTCGTGAGCTGTCAGTTTTTGTTTTATGCTCATTTTTTCTGATCACTTGATCTGCTAGAATGCCTTGGTGGTTGTTTTGTGTGGTTGGAGGGTGTACAGCTGCTTGTGAAAAATATGCTCACTGATTTTATTTTCCGCAATAAAGAGTCGTTTTCAGTTCTTAAAAGTCATTCATGGCCTGATGGTTATGTTTTTGGTGTAGCAACCTCGAATTTATTCGAATCTTTTAACAAGTCAATATACAATTTATTCGAATTTAAGCATCTTTCTATTACATTGGAGGTTGTATTATAAGCCACACACGTCATGAGTTCGATTCTTGGTGAGTGCTAAAGCAGCATGGCTTTAGCGGGGTGGGTTTTTTATTTTTAAAAAAAATCATTTAAAAAAAAATTATTTCCCATAATCTCAACTAGGGGTGAAACCGGTACCGGGATTTTCAACGAAAATGATACCGGTCCCGGTATTTCGGGACTTCTGGATGTGGTACCGGTACCGGTTGCTTAAAAAACCGAATTTTGTCCCGAAAATCGTTATCGGTACCGGGACCAGAATCATCAAGAGTAATCAGTATCGGTACCGGTTGGATTCGGCACTTAAAGCGGTACAAAATTCGGGAATTTCCCGGTACCGGTAACGGTTTTCACACTCGACAGCGACTGTCTCGTCAAAGCCTCATCCACGCTCGTCGGATTCCATGACAAAGTCGTTCCGACCAAAGGTTGAGTCTTTCTCGAATCAAATCTTCCCGATTGCGCCAATTTGGTAGAAGGTATGGCAGAAGGCCCAAATTGAAATTTAGAGTTTGGTCTGGAGAGGATTTGGGATGTGGAAGCGTAAGAGAAATTGGTGTGGATGGATGAAGGTGGCGAGTGTAGGAGTGAACTTGACGACGCCATTTTTCACTGGAATTTTAGGATTGGGGATTTTGTTGTGTGAAATTGGGATCTCTAGGGCTTATTATTTTAACTGGATTTTAACTCGGCCGGATCTGAAGTTCACTGAAGAGTAGAATAGAGGATTAGAGGGAGTAAAAAATAATATTTAACTAATAATATTTTAAAAAATAATATTTAACTCATCCGTAACCGGTATCGGAAACCGGTGATTTAGTCACTGGGTACCGGTCCCGGTAACGGTACCTGATTTTCGGTACCGGGACAGTCCGATACCGTTTTTTTATTTTTTTTCGGTTTGGAATCGATACCGGGACCGGAACCGGGATCGGACCGGTAAATAATTCGTTACCGGTTTCTTGGTTACACCCCTAATCTCAACATCATAAGTATATTATTTGAACAAAAAGTTAATAAATAGAGTGGGGAGCCACCAGAAGCACCACACTATCCGTTGCCGCCATGGCACCCGGCCGCCGATTGAGACTTTTTGAACCAATATGTATTCTCAGTCAACGATGAGTTTTGACCTCCGTAGCAGGTATTTAAACCGCTACTTGTTCCCAATTTTGTGTCTCGGATTCCGTGACGCACAGCTAGGGTTTGACCTCGGATGGAGCAAGCGACGTCATCTTCTCGATTCGCTGCTATTCTTCTCTTACCGACTTGGTGCTTGCTCGTCTCTGCAAATTCAGAAGGTATTTTATTTTTATTTTTAAATTCTATATAATTTATAATACTCAGATTTTTGTTGTGATGAGGTTTTGCAGGCCTAGCGCTGGATACGTTTAGAAGGAGGTTAGTGCCGAACGAGGCTACAAAGAATTGGGATCAAAGCCTTTCGAATCCATGTACATGGACTCATATCGTCTGTGATGAGAACAACAATGTCACTGACATGTACACTCTTTTCCGCAATTATTTATATTTCCATTTTGGCGGTGATAAATACTCTTAATTTAAGGTCTTCTGTTTTGTTCAATAGAAATCTCGGAAATGCTAATCTGTCGGGTCAACTTGTTCCGGAGCTTGGTGTGTTGGTTCACCTCATGAATTTGTAAGCTTAAAATATTTCCAGTTCGTGTCTGATAAAATCTATATTTGCTTCGGTATTTTTAAGTGTTATGTTATCAGTTTTGCATCAGCAGACTACTGTTGATGTTAATTTCATCTCTTTAAAGGGAACTTCACAATAACAATCTGAATGGAAGCATTCCAAAAGAGTTGGGAAACTTGAAGGCCCTCAGAACTATGGATCTCTATTTGAACAACCTGACTGGTAGCATTCCAGATACATTGGGACAGCTTTCGAATCTCCATACTCTGTAAGTGCATTTACTCCATTATTTCTATTTTCATTTAGCTGGTTTTCCTTTTTTCTTTCGGGTCTGTAACTCTGAACTATATTTGATCTGCAAATATTTATGAATAGCCGGCTCAACAACAACAAATTGAGTGGCCATATTCCATTCAGCTTAACTGATGCTGGCTCGCTCAGAGTTCTGTAAGTATGGCCTTCTTATTTAAGTTGTCTAACTAGTTTTAACTTGTCACTGGCCAGTAGCCACTTATGCAATGCATATTATCAATAATTTTGTCTCGAATGCAGGGATTTATCAAGCAACAAGTTGACTGGTGCAATCCCACTAAATGGATCCTTTTCATCATTCACCCCTGTCAGGTTATAATTTTGACTGTTCTTTCTCCACAGTCTTTAATAGTTTCGGAAGCATTTATAATTTGGAACTTACTTTCTTATTTTTTCAATTTACAGTTTTGCTAATAATGATTTGGATCCTATTCCTCCAACCCCACCTTCCCTTCCGTCTGATCCACCTTCTTCAGGTTTATTCCAAGTTTCATAAACTAGCATTGTATATCTAAACACATGTAAGGGAATCCCGAGTTCATTTTTATAGGCCCTCTAGTTGATGATTTTTCTCTCTTTGGTTGTTGAGCAGACAATCTAAACTCTAAAGTACATTTGTAGTAAGGGGAAAAGGGTACTATAATTTGCTTCTGTTCTTTTTCTGTTTCTATAAAAAACGAATTGATATCCCAAGCAACTTTTCAAAAATATATGATGCAGGCAAGTTGGTTACCACTACCTTTATTGCTGGAGTTGTGGCAGCTGGTGTTGGTGTGTTGTTCACTGTCCCTATAGTAGCATTTATTTGGTTACGATACAAGAAACCGAAAGATCTTTTTCATGATGTCCCTGGTTAGTCATCAATCTCATTTATAAACTTCTACACTTGTATAGTTCTGATTTTGGACATTTTCTGTTGGTTCACAGCTGACGAGGATCCTGAGGTTCATGTGGGACAGCTGAGGAAATTTTCGCTGCGTGAATTGTTGGTGGCTACTGATAATTTCAGCAGCAACAATGTTGTCGGTAAAGGGGGATTTGGTAAGGTTTACAAAGGCCGCTTAGCTGATGGTTCTCTGGTGGCCATCAAAAGACTTAAAGAAGAACGTACAGAGGGTGGGCAACAACAATTTCAGGCAGAAGTAGAATTGATCAGCTTGGCTGTTCATCGAAATTTACTTGGCCTAACTGGATTTTGTATGACACCCACCGAAAGATTACTAGTGTACCCTTACATGGTGAATGGAAGCCTAGCATCACAGTTGAGAGGTAAATTGCAGCTCTTTGAACCAATTTAATTAGTTCTTTTCAGCAAGAGGTACACATTAGCTTAGCTACTCGATATGGAGATTGACTGCATTTACTATGGCACTAGAAAAATTCCTATGTATAACTTTATCTTGTTGGCCTTTTCCCGAGAGCTCAGGGTCGCAGGCTTCCCTTAAATGGGTCACACGGAAGCGAATTGCGTTGGGAGCAGCAAGAGGTCTTGCATACCTCCATGATCAGTGTGATCCCAAAATAATACACCGAGATGTGAAGGCGGCAAATGTCTTACTGGATGAAGATCTTGAGGCCTTAATTGGAGATTTTGGGTTGGCAAAACTAATGGGGTATAAAGATACTCACGCCACCACAGCTGTTCGTGGAACGCTGGGTCACATAGCTCCTGAATATCTCTCAACTGGAAGGTTGACTGATAAAAATGATGTTTTTGGTTACGGGGTCATGCTACTTGAACTAATCACTGGACAAGGAGCTTATGACCTTGCTAGACTAACTAATGACGATGATGTCATGTTACTGAATCGGGTACCAGCTTGATTTTGTGTTTCATTACTTTCCCTTGTTATGGCTGTCTCCTAGGCAATTAAGTAATAGATTACTTTTTCAGGTACAAGGACTTCTTATAGATAAAAAGTTGGATCAGCTCATGGATCCTAAACTGCAAGGGGACTATGCCGAAGTAGAAGCAGAACAATTCGTCCAAATTGCTCTACTCTGCACACAGAACTCTCCAACTAATCGCCCAGCCATGTCTGAGGTAGTTAGAATGCTGGAAGGCGATGCTGGACTAGTCAGAAGGTGGGAAGAATGGCAGAGTAGACAATCATTCCGGAAAAGAGATAGCTTTCGGCTACCTCAGTCTGTCGTATTGATACCAGATTCCACTTCCCAACTCCCCCCAGAGATATTATCTGGCGCCAGGTGATTCATCCAATTCTCATATGTACTTCTATTCAGAATGCCAGTGTCCTGAGCACTATGTAAAATGCTACTGCCTTGGTTAAAAGCCATTTTGCTTCCCTCCATTGACGTGCTCCTCGACCTCACTATGTTACAGCTCTCCGTGTACTCCATCTCAATATCATCAACTTATCTCATATTTTGACTTCTAAATGGAAAAATTCATTATTCAGTTCTTATCATCCAAATCAGAAGCCGCGCATAACCTCGACAAGCTCCGTACTCGCTCGACTGACACGTCGGATTTCAATAACACGTCAGAATACAATTACAATCGAAGTAATTATGACGTCATATATATAAATATGGATCAATGAAGCTGGGGTTTCCTGTTTCTGTAGATTACTAGGGCTTTGTGGAAGACACTTTCTTCTCTCATTGAAGCCGCGAACGATGGCTGGCACTGTACCTTCACCGCCGGCAGCTCCGGAGGATGAAAAAGTTTATTACTTTAATCTCCCTCGACCCGTACCCTATGAGGAAATCCAGCGTGAAGCTTTCTGTGAGTTTCATTTGATTGCTGCATTTTGATTGATAACTTTTGTGAAACCAAAATTGGATTTATAACCGAAGATTAAAGGGCCATGTCTTTATTGGCTTCTGATGATCTCTTATTGTTCTTACAATCGCCCTCAGGGGCAAGTTCGACTCCAATTGCGTTGCAATTGCAGCAGCTTATTTAGAAGAGAGGCTTAATATGGGCTGAATTTTATACTATCAGCTGAGGTGAAACTCTACCCATCTCTGTGCTGAATTGAATCTTCTTTTTGTTTATTTTGAATGTGTCATTTAATTCTCATGTAGTTTCTAATTTAATAGACAGTTTGATTGAACCCTGCTTATGAAATATACGAATCAATTGTTCGGCATTCATTGTTTCAGGTAGACCACTCAAGAAAGACTACAAATTTGGATTCAGATTAACAGTTGGAGAATAAATTTATTTGTCCGCCACATTCTGTTGTACTTCGGAGATTATTATACCCTCTTCGAATAGGCAAAGTTTATTCACATTGATTTTATCTTGTCCCATCTACAATACTAGAATACATTTTTGGGCAGCCTCAGTGCTATTACAACAAAAGCTTTTTCAAGTGTCAAACTGTCTTTTTGTATTCCGCTCTCTGTTCCGTTGCATTGCAATCCTCAATTTAGCTCCAAGGGGGTGAAAGATGCTTTCTAAAACAGGATAGTAAGCATATTGTCCGCTACAAGTCTCCTTATGTTGAGGATCTGACCATCTTAATTTAGCATACAAAAATTCCAACTTGTGTAGGTTCTCACATATTTTTTCTTGCTATTTTTCTATCACAAAAGAACCAAGCAGGAGTTCAAAAACTGGAAAGCAAGAAGATGACAGGTGCTGTGGTAACTGCTGAAGACAATCAGAATGAGCAGAGATATGCTGGAGATGATGGCCTAACAGCCTCTGTAGTCATCGTCTGCATTGTTGCGGCTTCTGCTGGTTTGATCTTTGGCTACGACATAGGCATCACAGGTGACATCTTTTTCCTTACCTCATTGATTAAGAAGAAAAAAATATGGACTCTTTTATGATAATGACTCACTGCGGGGAAATGGTGCAGGAGGGGTGACAACAATGGAGCCATTTTTGAAGAAATTCTTCCCATCAGTTTTGAAGAAAATGATGGCTACCAAACAGAATCAGTACTGCATATTTGACAGTCATCTCCTGACATTATTTACCTCATCTTTGTACATTGCCGGCTTGATCTCTTCTCTCATAGCTGGTCGCGTCACAACTGCTGCTGGTCGCAAGGGAGCTTTAGTCATTGGTGGATTTGTGTTCCTGGTTGGCACTGCCTTCAATGCCTTCGCTGATAATGTAGCCATGCTTATTATTGGTCGAATTCTCCTAGGTTTTGGCATTGGCTTCACCAATCAGGTTCTTGACTTCCGTCTTCTTTTTATCCATTCAGATTGCCATATTATTCAAAGACGCTAAATTATTAACTAAATTTTTAAGCAGGCAGCGCCGATATACTTGGCAGAAATGTCACCACCGAAATGGCGAGGAACGCTGACATCATCATTCCAGTTTTTTCTAAGCGGTGGCTCACTGCTAGCCTGCGCTGTCAACTTCGCAGTCTTCCCTTTAGGAGAAAATGCATGGCGTTACGCCTTAGCCTTTGCGGGTGTCCCAGCAGCCATAATGACAATTGGCACCATACTCATCCCCGACACACCTAGCAGCCTAATCCAGCGAGGTAAAGTCAATGAGGCAAGAACTGCACTCAACAGAGTACGTCCTAAAAACTCAGACACTGAAGCTGAAATCAAAGACCTTGTCAAGTCCCAAGCCGAAATGGCTCAGTTGAAAAAGACATACGCTTACAGCATGCTGTTCCAGAGGAACTTCAGACCGCATTTACTCACTACAATTGCTATTCCATCTTTCCAGCAGCTGACTGGAATTGGCCTTGTGGCATTTTATGCGCCGGTATTGTTTACATCCATTGGCCAGGGAACTGGTGATGCACTGCTGGTGCAGTCATTCTTGGCAGCAAATTGCGCAGGCTCGTTGGTTTCAGCTTACGCTGTTGACAAATATGGAAGAAGATTTTTGTTTTTGCAGGGTGGCATTCAAGTTTTCGTATGCCTGGTGAGCTTAACTTTTAATTTTCTATTACACAGCGAAAGTTTTTGGTTGTCAGGAAATCTTTCTTCTAACTATTTTCATCTCTGAAATTAAATTGCAGGTGGCAATGGCGGTCATATTTGCATTCGAGATAGGAACCGCAGGGACAGATCCATTTTCAAGAGCATCAGCCATAGCATACTATTCCTAATGATTGGCATCTCAATGGGATTCGGTTGGTCATGGGGTCCGTTAACATGGATTGTTCCAAGTGAAATTCTGCCAACTGAGCTCAGAGCTGCAGGCCTTGGCTTGTGCATTGCCTCAAATTTTATAATCACATTCGTCATTTCTCAGACTTTCTTAGGCCTTCTATGCCAGTTGAAATTCGGAGCTTTCTTGTTTTTCGCAGCTTGGGTGCTTGTGATGACCTCTTATGTAGGATTCTTTTTGCCAGAAACTAAAGGCTTAAAGTTAGATAACGCCGGAGATATCTGGAAAAACCACTGGTTCTGGCGTCGATTCGTGTTGTAATCAACTGGAGTGTTGATAGATAGGTGAAGTTCCTTCTTTGCTTCTTTTTCTTTTAGTGCACTAGCACCAAGTCATATAGTTGGGCTTGCAGTATGTTCCTATTAGAACCACAAAGTCTTACTGGCATAAAGGAAGATCTGAGGATGCTGAAAGGACACATGTTCTTTAAGTTGTAGATTATAAACAATGATGAACAAGAAGGCTTCAGCTAACTCTAGCTTGAGTTTTTGGAGCTAGAAATCAACCATTTTTTGTGGGTTACTTTTTTGTTACATTGTATATTTAAATAAGAGACTAATGAAAAGCTTGCACAACATATGATCGCTTTATATTAGTTATATTGGAGCTACATACATGAAGCAGAAACAACATGAAGAAAGGAGAGGAACATAAGAAGACCAAGCTCAAAAGTCAAACCATGGAAACTGAAGTATTGTGTTTTGTTCAAGGGGTTGTGGAAGAAGGGGCTGGTGGGGTCAGAAATGAGGAAATGATGCTTGTGATGGATGAAGGGATGGGAGGGAGGTTGAAGTTAGGGATGGTTGGGAATGAAGGGAGAGTGGCTGCTGGGGTAGTTGGAATGACAGGCTTAGGCAATGTTGGAATCACTGTTGGTGGTGGCAGTGCAGCAGGCTTCGGGAATGAAGGGAGAGCAGGCGGAGGAGCCACGTCGAGGAGGCTTCGAGCATTATTGCTTGAAACTGATATAGCAATGAAGATGCAAAAGAAGGCCATGATCAATGACTTAGAAGCCATTGCTAGATAGTTTACTTTTCTTATGGATAGATGACTGGTTTTTGCTTGGGTTAGGGCTAAAAGCTTGCATGTATAAGTGTTGGAACTTGTTTTAGGTTTTATAATTGCCTCGAAATGAAAGAGGTAAGAAAGTAGGTTTTGAAGTGTTTGATTGCAAATATATTGGTGGGTTTTAGATATGATAGTTTTGCATGTTGGTTATGAAATTAAGGTTTTGTTTATCTTCAGTCACTTTCATTTTGTTGGTTCACCCATCTCTTACCCAAAAAAATCAACGTGCACTGAATTTATAATAAAACTCAATCAATCAATGATTTGTTACATTTGCCTATTTTATATTCATGTGTGAGCATCATTACTTAAAAGTTACTGTATTTACTGTAATTTTATGAATTTTTTTATAAAAACTACGTATTTTAAGTCGCTACAAATTACTTGTACAGTATTGAATATTTTCAGATTTTTTGATTTTTATAAAATATTATCATGTAAACTTTATTAGTTGATTTATTAAGAGGCCACACTTGAATAAATCATATGCAGTAAATATGATTTGAAGTGATTGAATAAGATTCAGATGAGATAATTATACATTTGTCAAACCGTAAGACATCATCCTCATCCGTCATCCATTCATATTATTAAATTTAACAATTGAAATTTAAAATCATTTTTTTCAACCGTCTCATGTTCTGCGTACATTTATCCTCAATTTAATTATAAATGAATTAATAGTTAGATTATTGAAATCAATGTTTACTGTCTCACGGTCTCACAAAAAATTCTTTTATCTCAATAATCCAATCTTGAAATAATAAAAATAATTATCAAATTCAACCATCATTTAAACAGATTCAAAATTAATAAATTAAGTAACAATTTTAATCTGTACTATTAAATAAACGATTAAAATTACATCGTTAGTTTTAAAATTATTTTATCGTGTCCAATAGATAAAACTGAAAGCGAAGTGTTCAGTGGTTTCTTCCCTACTGAAAAAAATCTCAGAGATGAGAGCTCAGCAACGCAAACCGGCTCACGCGCCTCCAGAAGATGACGCACTTGACCCAAACCGAGCGGCGGTTCACGCGGGACTGAGGAAGAAGGGAACCGGAACTCGTCCATGGCTATTTCTGGACACGACCGGACAGGCGCAGGTCGAGGAGGCAGGGAAGCAGGCGATTATGCGGCGGACGGGCTTGCCGGCGCGTGACTTACGGATTCTGGATCCGAAGCTTTCCTATCCGTCGACGGTGTTGGGAAGAGAGAAAGCGATTGTGATCAATTTGGAGCATATTAAAGCGATTATTACTGCTCAGGAAGTGCTGTTGCAGAACTCTAAAGATCCGTTTGTTATGCCTTTTGTGGATGAGTTGCAGAGGAAGATTATGAGGCATCATCAGATGGTGAAAGCTCAGGTAGTCAAGTTTATTTTTTATGATTTTTTTATGATGTTTTAGGGTTTCGTAGTCTTTTAGATCTAAGGTTGATTTTGGAGTTTGAAATGAAGCATTGATTTTGGTTTCATTGTTTACTTGAAGCTCGACCCTGCAAATGCCGAATAGGTTAAATGTTTATGTTTTGGATGTGTTTTTTCATACTCCCCTCCGTCCCATTATTAATGTCCCATTTCCTTTTTGGGTGTCCCAAAATCATCTTCCCATTTCTAAAACTTACCATAAATGAACATGTCTTCTTTAGTTTTCCACCACATATTTCTCCTCTCTCTTCCTTTTTCACCACTTATTATCTATCAAATCACTTTTTTTCTCTTTCCTTACCACACAACTATCTTTTTTAATTATTTTTTCTTTCATTCCTTAAAAACCGTGCAAAGAACCAAATGGGACATAAATTATGGGACGGAGGGAGTAATGTTTTTAGAATTGTTAATGTGTGCTTTCATTTTACTTTAAAAAATATAATTAACCTTATTATTCCGACAGCTGAGTGCACGTCAAATTGTTGATTGCAGGAAGGGAAAGGTAATGGTGATGATCCAGACTGGACTAGTTTATATGGACTTGAGGATCCACGTTCTGGAGTCGCTAGTCCTAATAATTCTACCGGAGGCTTCCCAAAAAGTGAAAAGGATGAAGAGGATCAGGAAGATGGGAAGCAAGGGCCTGATAGTCGTGATGGCATGAAAATACTCCCGTTTGAGTTTGTAGCGTTGGAGGCTTGTCTTGAGGCTACATGCACCAGCCTTGATAATGATGTAAGTTGTAATGGCCTAAATTTGTTTGTTGGTGATGGACATTTTACTGTTTCAATAATGAGTTTTATGCGGTCTACCATTACCTAATTCAGGCTAAGACACTAGAGCAAGAGGCTCATCCAGCATTGGACAAGCTTACATCAAAAATCAGTACTCTGAACTTGGAGCGTGTTCGTCAGATCAAGAGTCGTTTGGTTGCAATAACTGGACGGGTTCAGAAGGTATGTTTCACCCTCATTGTTCTCATTTGTTTAGTTTACAGCGAAGTACCCCAAATCCCAAGTACGTAAACAATTTATAATGTATTTAATTTCATTTCCTGCAATTTGAAGGCTAAAAATCTCCCCCAAAATCTTGACCCTTTTATCTTACCGTATACCTATTTTGGTAGATGGTATGTTGTAAGTTCTAACTTGAATCGGAGATCAAACCTTTATTTTCGTTTTCACTATTCAAAATGCTTCTATGTTCATTCATTCAACATCTAATTAGATCGTGTCCACGATCTTAACATGCATACTTGTCGTTCTTCCATTTACATCTTTTTTGCTTTTCTTGGTAATCATCCTTCTCTGCTTCATGATGGCAGGTGAGAGATGAATTAGAACATCTTCTAGATGATGACGATGATATGGCTGAAATGTATTTGACCGAAAAAATGATTCAACAAAATCTGGAAAACTCATCTGCTTCTTCAGCAAACAATAGGGAAGATACGGACTCTGAGGAGATAAATGAAAGGTTTTTATTAATAGATTTTTTGTTAAATTCTGTCTGAGCTTTTTGTTATGATCATTTTCTCATACTTGTGTTCTTGTTGGTGTAATCCGTAAGTATGTATAATTTTCATTCAAATGATACAGGGATACTGCTGAAATCACTATGGAAGAAAATCTTCACATGATGGGCAGTCAGCAGGAACAGTTGCATAATACATCAAAGGCATTTAGCAGAGACAGCCTTGGGACTCATACTAGTACAACCCGTAGTGCTATCAGCAAGCATCTTGATGTGGAGGAGCTTGAAATGCTCTTAGAGGCTTACTTTGTCCAAATTGATGGCACTTTAAACAAATTATCTACTGTGAGTAACTCAAATTTGACATTTCTACTGTGTTCATTTTATAGAGTACGATGATATGGATCTCAATAGTGAGATCAGTAATTGTAGAAACAAATTCTCCTCTTATTTTATTAGGTTTAGATTTAAAATTACAGTTGTCCTAGAAAGTTCCATTGAAGATGTAAAAAACCTGGACATGTGAATATGCCTCATTTTTGTTGATATTGCTAGATTGCTGTTTATAGGAGGCCATTTCTTGAAACCTTAAGCTATATTTGTGAGCTTAGTGTTTAATACATGTAACTTATCTTTCATTTTTATTTGTTAAGCTTCGGGAGTATGTGGATGACACGGAAGATTACATAAATATCATGCTGGACGACAAGCAGAACAATCTGTTGCAAATGGGAGTCATGTTAACCACTGCAACACTAGTAGTAAGTGCCTTTGTGGTAGTTGCTGGAATTTTCGGCATGAATATCCACATCGAGCTCTTCAATGATGAAAACATCAAGTCTAATGACTTCATATGGACTGTTGGTGGCGCCACTGCTGGGAGCGTTGTCCTTTACATCATCGCCATTGCCTGGTGTAGACACAAACAACTCCTCGAGTAACTTTCGTTCATCCATCTGTTGTTGCATAGTTGAGCTGTTCTATGTTATGTATCTGTACCAGTCAAACGTTGGTTAGAGTGTTGTGTGTGACATTTGTAACGAGGTAAATAGTGCAAGAAATGCAGATGTAAAATGTTATCTTTGGTTAAATGCATCTTTCTGCAATTAGCGTGATCCTAAAGCTGAATGCAAACTAGTGTGTATTGTACATCTGACTACTCCAAGCACCTCTCTAATGAGAAGTATATTGTGTGGACCTTTATATTGCTGTCAATGGTATTGATATTTTAGGCACACATGGATTTACAATGAGCAAAAAAACTAGTTCAGAAATGGAGTTCCAATGAGCAAAAAAAGTTGGTTTGCTGCCATTTTGAAGCGCTTATTGGCATTGGAATGAAGAAACAAGCATAAGGGTCAAGCTACGTTGCGCTATTTAGTTTACAAGACATTCAAGTAAGGCCATGCTGAAAAGCTCATGTAGTTGGGGGAGTTTATGGTCTAATTGAACAAATGGCTCAGAGTCTAAGGCTAAGGTCGATTTTACACTGATTCGGAGATTTATCATCAACATGCTGTAGCTGCTGGTGCACTTGTTCTTGAGAATGGAAGCTATCTGGCCACAACATATTCATTGCTTCATCAAGTGTTAGAGTCCAACCCATGCCCACCCCTGAGTTTAACTCAGCTATAAATTTACTAGCCAGGGTTACTCTAGTAGCATTATAGCTTGGTTTTTGGACTAAAGAGTGTGCGCTGAGTCGTAGCGTAGGGACCATGGGATTGGTTGCTTGGCACACTTTGAGGCTTGTGATCCGTTGGGAAAGAAATCTTTTCGCCGCACCCCTTTCTCTCTTATGTGCATTTTGGTGACCCCCTAATGCTTGTGAGCTGTAGAACTTTCTCAAGCAGAAGTTACAAGAGAAGACTTTGGTTGGCATTGGCTGAGACTGCCCATCAGAGTAGGCATCTGACGAAAGCTCCCTCCCTATGCTCAGGTTGAGCCACTCGAGACTATCTCCCTCAGCTTCATCACATTCTTGACCTCCATTTACGCCGAATGCTTCTGTTTCAAAGATCATTGCGGACTTCAAGGAACTTGGATGCAAGGGAATGTTATGTTTTCTAGGAGTGTTTTATACTATATCAGAGTTACTCAAAATGGGCCCTCTTAAAATGATGCTTGGGGTTCCAAGGGGACACTGCATATGTCATGTTTTATAGTCCTCTTATGTTTTAGGATTCCTCAACTTTCAATCCCTTAAACCTCTTTTTCCATCTCTTTCCAATAACTCCAACATTATATGGTTCTAAGTTGCACAACAAAACCTTTGTAAAGAAACTACATAGTCAATGTCCTGTCTTATGACTGAGTCTACAGCTTGCTTGCCATTTGTGTGATGATGCTCTTCACCCACCTTGTTAGCTAACTCATTTCTCTCCTGGCCAACTTTCAGATGGTATGTCACATCCATCTCTATGTCCATAGTTACTTGTCGGGTTCTATTGGTTTGGGTCAACTTCGGTTATAGGCCCCGAACACCTATCATTTCCGGTGTAAGGAAGTTGTTCTAACATCGCTTGATCCTGTAAGAAACAATGCTTAAATGCCAACTTAACATGGACTAACTTACTAGATATCGAGTTGGTATGAGTAAAGATGAGTGCTTTTCCATCCCAAGTAGACAAAAATGGAGAAGGGTACCCACCATTGATAAGCTAAAGCCTCACTAGAGAAAGATGCAGGTTGATATGGAAGTGAGTGGTTGCAGGAGGCTTTTAAAGTTCCATAAGATACACTTCTAGATCTATTTTTGGTGGTGGTGGATCCCTATGAACTGTCAATATTGCTCTCCATAAGATCATATAACAAAAGATGTGAAGATTTGAGAGGTTTCATGGTCCATGGCTACTGCTTTATGTGTAACTATGAGTTCTCAGTAGTTGAGTATCTCTTTTAGTTGATATGGTTTCAACTTTTCTTCTCAAGGAGCATGTTGATGAGGATTCGGATGCTGTCTGATGGAGATGTGAGAATGATGATTGCAAGTCAAACTGATCACTGCTTTATTTGGAGAATTGGCAACTGTGTACTTTAATAATAACATGCATTAATTTAAAAAGGAAGTGAATGGAATTGCTAAGTGGAAAGCTGGTCCTAATACCTCTAAGAGAATAAATTGCTGTCATCACAATGGCAGCATAGACTAACAGGATCCTTGCATTTGGGCACTTGGCTATGATGAATGAAGAGCATAAACACAGCCTGTTACAAAAGTCGTAGGACATAAAACCATTAAGACCAATAAAGGTGTTCTTCAGGGATATCAACAATGTAAAGGACTGTCTGAACTATACTTTGGAAGGCCTCAAAATGACACTAGTTTTGTAAGACTAGTGATACTGTAATTACATACAGAAAGACGAAAGCCAACTCATACAAAAGAAATAAAAGTCTTTAGGGCCCAACAAACCAAAGAGGAAGCCCAACATGGCCACATCTTATATTGTTATCTCTCCGATGGGCCTGGGTTTTTAAGATTTTTTACATACCCTTTAAAGACATAGGGCCGGTCGGGGCGGGTCATTGAAATTTTTGAAGTCCTAAGCGCCCTTATAGGGCCGGGTAACTAGAGGTCGAACGGGCGGGCAGTTCTTCTTGGCCATTCTTGTAAGGGTCGGATAATAGTAATATTGTGTTTGGAAATTTATTAATTTTTATATTAATTTGATGTATTAATAAATTTGTATAGCTTATGTCATGCACGATTAATAAATTATATTAAATTTTCATCATTTGCAATTTATAAATAGTGAATAAAAGTGTAAATTTCTTATAGCTTAACGAAAATACTTATATATGAGTACATGAAATAAATAAATAAATAAATAATGATAGACAACGAATACCTAGTTGTACTCATGTCGTAATAGAAATCCGTCCGCCAAAGCTTTCTGTGAGACAAAAAATAACTTATGCCTCAAAATAGAGAAAGCTGCTGGAAACTCCATACCTTTGGCCTCTTCCCATCTCGCCGCTACCGTCCTGATTATCTGATTAAAGTGTATTTAATAATATAGTTAGAGTAGGGTAAGGGCTGAATAAAAGCTGTGTAAGTGTTGGGTCAGGGATTCTTACCCTTACCCCGCCCTAAGGGTTTAGGGCTGGGCCGAGAAAGGGCCAACTTTAGGGTCGTGTGGGCTAGGGTCTGGTAGGGTTCGAGCCGCCTTAAGGGCTTTTTGAGCCACGGGTCAAATGATGATTCCTACTGTATAGTATTTATGTTATGTGTTAACACTAACAGTATAGTGGGTAAGTAAGTTATATTTGCACACTGAATAGTAGTCGAGCGGTCGATTATTAGGTCTTTGTTCAAATAGATCGGTTGTTGAGGGATCCGGATCCTGTACAGCCTACAGCCATATACAGCCAAAATTTGAATTTTGAAAATTAAAATTAATAAACAAAACGACGTAGTTTTGTTTAAAATTATCTCAAAACTATGCACTTTACTAAAACCAAAATTTAAAATTTCTGAACCCTTTTCAAAACGACATAGTTTTGGTGTTTAATAACTAAAACTACGTCATTTTATATTTTGTTGTAATATTCTACGCAGCACATGATCCTAATCCGTCGTTGTTGAGACAACTTTGAGATAAAAATAGTGGACTATTATCTAGAAACATGATTTGTAAATAAATAAATAAATAAATGACGTATGATCCAAAAGAAGAGCAGTTTTTGCCCACCAAGGGCTAGCCTAGTGGCAGTGGAGGTTGTATTATAAGCCACACGTCATGGGTTCGATTCCTGGTGGGTGCTAAAGCAGTGGGGCTTTAGTGGGGTGGGTTTTGATAAAAAAAAAAAAAAAAAAGAAGAGCAGTTTTGACTATTTTATGAAGAGCCTCAAAACAGAGGATGCACCACCTACAATCTGAAAGCATAGAGTAGAAGTTGGCTCGTTTAAAGTTGGACTGATTTTAACAACCTTGATGTTCTAGAAAACATTCATTCAAGATTCGTAGCATCCATTCGTATCATCGTATACAGACCAAATCCCCAATACTGCGAAATGGATGTTGAAGGTTTGGTGGTTGTCGGGTGGTGGTCGTCGTCTGAGAGTTGGAGATGATGTTTGTCTGCTGCTCTGTCATCTTCCATCGGGTGCAGGTTTGCGGCTGGTTCACGGCTGACGATCTTTCACCGCCGTTTTCTCTGTTCTCGATGCTCTGTTTTTTGCTGTAGCTGTTGTCAATTGTGCTGCTGTCTGTTGTAATTATCTGTTGAAGTTTTGCTGGTTTGGCCCGTCGTTGGTCCTGTAGCTGGGAGGGTTGTTCTTGGTTCTCTACGGCTGTCACTGACGGCAGGGTCTGCTGTTCCTCGTGCTGCGCTTGCTCTCTCCGTTGGTCTGCGCTGCGTTTTCGGTGTTGGCAGAGGTTTTTGGGTGTTGGCGGAGGTCTTTTTGGTGTTGTTGTGCAGCCGGAGGTTTGTCTTCGGCCGGAGTGGTGTAGCTGACTTTGCTGCTCCGGTTGTCTTTGTGCACCGTGCGCTGGCTGCCCTCGGCGGTGTGGGGCGGCGTCTTCAGTCGAGTTGGTCGGTCGGTGTCGGGTGCTGTGCTTTGAATCATGGCGCATTCTCACATTGACACGTGTCACCGTCTTGCTCATCTTCAATTTGCCACGTGTCCTACTTGTCCCAGTTGTTGGTTCAATTCTTCCTCTCATTTGAACCGATCACTTCTAGTCCATGCCAGCTGTCCATCCGAGATTATCTTTTTAAAGGTCTACAGTTGTTATCCGTTTACTCTCTCTGCTGTCTCGGACGCTAGTTTGCATGGTCGCACTTTACTTTTTAGTTTAATTGTTCGATTATTTTTTGGTACTGAGGCAAAGTACCTCGTTCACACTGTGCTTAGATTATTTTTTATTCTGTGTTCGAGGTCTCTATTCGCGTGTCGATTGGAATTAAATCCTCTAGAATGTACCTTCTGAGTCTTTGTACTTTTGTAATCAAAAAAAAAATCCCCAATACTGGGCCCCATATGCCCCTGTAACTGGAAAGGGACAAGTTCTGAAGTAGTGTTCTACTTAGAAAACATTCATTCTTACTTTCATCATGAATGACGTAACAATACGTTTTGTTCTTGTTCAATGACGTATATGTCAATCGGTCAAAATTAGACTCGGCCCCAAAAAGACATGAATCTCAAACACTCCCACCAGTCCCGCAATTTCCTTATTCAACTATGTTCACACTCAGATATATAAACGTGAATAAATCAAGAAATATTATTGTTTGTCTTTAAGCGTGTCTCAACGGTGTTTGCTTACCTGGCACCAACTGTTAAACACCCCTCACTAGCAACCTATATATACTCCAAAGCACACACGCTGAAGTGCTAAACTTATTGTCTCGGACAGTTCTTTCATTCATGCAGAATCAGCTGGAGAGATCCTCCTACACACCGCCACCGCCAACAACAACAGAAGCTGCTCGTCTGACCCCAGAAGTAGAAATGTCCATCATGGTCTCCGCCCTCACCAGCGTCATCACCGGCAACATTCCCAGTGTTGCATCAACAGTACTTCCTGCCACGTGTGAGTTATGTAACATGAGGGAGTGTTTGGGTTGTAGACTATTTGACTTCCCGCAGCCTTCTGTTCATGAGGTCAACGCGGAGTCAACGGTGGTGGAAGTCAACATTAAGAAGAGAAAGAAAACTAAGAATAACATATACAGGGGAGTGAGGCAACGGCCGTGGGGGAAATGGGCTGCGGAGATTCGTGATCCCCGGAGAGCCATTCGTGTTTGGCTAGGCACGTTTGAAACGGCTGAGGAAGCTGCCAGAGCATACGACCGTGCAGCTATTGAGTTTCGTGGACCAAGAGCTAAACTTAACTTCCAATTCCCCGAAAGTGACATTGGCTGCAGCTCAACTCCGCCTCAGGTAAGAGTTGATGTGAAACCAACAACATGGGTGAACGAGGAGGTAGGAGGAGGAGCTGGGAAGAGCAATGAGCTTTGGGATTTGATTGGGGAGAAGGAGATGGAGGACTGGATGAGGTCTATCAATGATGGTTCCGGAGGAAGCTAGTAACGTTTTGCATCACCCTAAAACTAAGTAATTTAATTAATTAAATAATATTTAATAAATCAGGCATAAGTCAAAGGACGAGTAACTTTTGCGAAATATTATTATTTCAATTGTTAATTTATAAAATTGATAACTTTCAATTTTAACCGTCACGAAATTTTTTGTCAAATAAACAAAAATTTATAAAATTATTTATAATATCAACTGTTAAATTAAAAAATTCAACGATGAGATTTTGACACTATGTCTCATTTTAATTAATTATTTTTTCAAAAACCTAACCCTACGCACTTCTATTCGCATTCAAACAAAATTAAAATATATAAATATAGAGATTACGAGACCCGCACATCCAAATCATTCAAGAATCAAGATTCTCACCAAATGACGAAAATACCCCTGTGGATCTGAACACTTCCTCCCTTTCGAAACCCAGAAAGTAACTCGATCGCTTTTGATTCGCTCTTTCGGAAGAGAATCGATGCAGCCAGCAACCGGAAAAGGCGGCGGCGGAGTGGATCTGAACCATCAACATCAGTCACCGCAGCAGCAGTGGATGATGCCTCCAATGACAATGCAACCGTATCCGGCGGCTATGGCGATGCAACCGCAGCAGTAGCAGATGATGATGATGATGTATCCGCCTCCGCAGCACTATGTTCATTATACGAATTACGCCAGACACTATCCGCTGCAGCAGCCGTATCATTCTATCAGAAGCAGCAGTTGTTGCAGGGTAAAGTGAGTGGTCAGCAGCAAAGGCGGTGAAGAGCGGATCTTTTGAGGAGGAGGATGTTAAGACTGTTTGTAATGGGGATCTGCTGCCCTGGATGGATGAATCTTACTTGTGGAATTTCTTAGCTTCTGCTGGCGAGGTATTCTATTACTGCACTGCTCATTATGCGCATTTACTA
This sequence comes from Sedum album, assembly GCA_006409495.1. Lineage (NCBI taxonomy): Eukaryota > Viridiplantae > Streptophyta > Magnoliopsida > Saxifragales > Crassulaceae > Sedum > Sedum album. The sequence continues at coordinate 34,711 of QZGG01000709.1, forward strand.
GTGCGCTTGAATCAATGCTGAAACAGTGTTACATTACTAACCAGGTTTTAATTATTTAGCGATTTGCTTCATATATTTGTAGATACTACATATTTGTTTCTACGGAATAGGATCAGTAAATTATAAGCATTCTTCTCGTATGCGATGTTTTTATTAATGCATATCAATCTCCATCCTGTTGAAAATATTTTTCTACTTTTTTAAATTTTAAGATGTATTACCACTGATGCAGATTTCAAATATTAAACTGTCTGTTAGCGTAGGTACTTTTTTATTTTAAGTTATGTAAATACTTTATTTGCCAAAAGCCTATGTTCCTGGTTTTTTACCATGTCCAGTGTAATTAATGTTAACTTAAAGAATCTCTATCTTACATAATCTTTGGCTGGATATTCTTCAGTCAATTTTGTACCTGGATTAATTGACGTTGATGATAAGTTAATTTTTGTATTTATTTAACCAAATTACTGCTGTCTCTGCAGCTTGTATCAGTGAAGGTCATTTGCAAGAAGCAAACTGGATAGTCAGATAAATATAGGTTTGTTGAGTTTTTATCACTTGCAGAAGCTGTGAAAAGTATCGCAGGCCTATCCCGGCACTACTCTGCCATATGCTGAACAACCATTCCATTTGAATTGGGCAACTATCAGTACTGTCGTAAGGCGCTAGAATCCTAGCTTTGATCTATCCGTATTTGTGAGAGACTTAGCTCCAGTATTCACTGGCACGGTTTTGCAAGAAACATTTTCTGGTAAATTTCAATCAATAAAAGGTGTTAAAGTCGTTGATCGTAATACTGGTTGTTAGAAGTTGAGAGCTGTTTCTAAATTGAATGGTGCACTCTGTTTAAACAGACCCATGCATGCAGGAGTGGTGACGCCAAAGAGGTCCCCTGGATATCCGCATCGGCCTTCACAAGGTACTGGGATTGTCATAGTATTAGATTTAGCATCCTTATATTGTAGAATATTTATCATTTCGTATTTTGTTCACCATGTTATATAGTAATTATTTCAAGTGTTGAACATTGTCTTCAACATTTGTCAAATTGTTAGTTATATCATGACAATCAGTTCTTATTTCTTACATGCTAGAGTCTAGATGTTACTTGATTTATTATTCAAACTCATGCTGTGGGCATCATTCTGTAGAAAGAAAGAAAGACTTGTTACGTTGTCTTAGAGAGACTCCCTTAAATTGACATGAACTTAAACAAAAATGTTAAAAAATATATTTAGTGCTGAAATTGATGTAGCTGCAGCTCCCTATTTCATGGAGACCTTTCACGATAGATCTTTAGTTTTCTCTCCCTTTTCATGAATCAGCTTCAGTTGCACCTTAGGAAAATGGTTGCCATGGTACATCCTAACACCCCACATGGTTATCATTCAGAAACTGACACCACTAGAACATTAAGTGCAGTACCACAGATAATAAAAGAATCTTTTATATTCATGATTAGAGTTTGTACTATCTTCCGGTTCTATAATCTTTCAGATTTCTGTGGGAGGAGTTGATGCGGAAACAACAGAAGAGGACATTAGACAGCCCTTCTCTCAGTATAGGGAGGTTGTTTCCTTGTGAATACCTGTTGGCAAAGGTTGTGCATTTGTACAATTTGCTGAAAGGTATAACTTGCCGAGCTTCAGTAGATTGCTAATTGGAAAAATAGTTTTGCTGTTTTGAATCATTAAACTTTGAAAAGTATGTTTATTGGAAATACCTGTTGGCGAAGGATGCGCATTAGTACAATTTGCTGAAAGGTATAACTTGCTGAGCTTCGTAGATTGCTAATTAGCGAAATTAGTTTTGATAATTTGAATTTTAAAACTTTGAAAAGTATGTGGTGCTATAGAATTAGAAATTACAATGACCAGGGGGCTAGAACACAATAATAGCATACCAAGAATTTTAACCAAATTTTCAGAGTATCAAATAAATGTCGTTGCAAGTATTCCTTTGCAGGAACAATGCTGAGGATGCTATCCAAGGTTTAAATGGGACAGAAATAGGCAAACAAACCTTTCGCCTTGCATGGGGTCATACCCAGCAAACTAGCAGGTAAATTCCACTAGTTAACCGTGTTGACTCAAATCAGCAGACTACATATACCACATAACAGTGCACAGTATCCAGTCCTCAGATATACTTGCAGAGCTAGTTTCACATATGATAGAGTGCGTTTGCTTTTCTTTTGGAAAATGAGAGTTGTCGTCTCCTCGCTGCTAAAAGCTATACTGCATTAAGTAGTGTTGGGTTCTAATTGTGTTTTTGTTCCCTCTAAATTTAGCAGTGGCGAAACAACCATTATCAACATAGTGGAGGCATTAACGTGGAACAAAGTTACAGAGGTCAAGGACATTCTACACCCCAACGGCAGGACCAAAACACATCACTGCTGCCGCCACAGGCCAATATGATGAATCATAAAACAATCCAAGACACGTGAAGAACAGAAAGTTGATAAAAGTTCAGGTTTTTTATCAGGAGAAGCTTAATTAAAGTAGAAAGAACAGTTTCTTTTACTCCCTCCGTCCCATTTTGAGTGTTTCATTTGAAAACTTTCACGATTTTTAAGAAAATTGAAAAATATGAGATAAAAAATAAGAAAGAGGATGAGTGGGATAAAAAGTATGAAAGAGAGTGTAAATGTAGAGATAAAAAAGTTTCTTTTTTAAAAATGAGAAGATCATTTTAAGACATCCAAAAAAAATGAGACACTCATAATGGGACGGAGGGAGTACCTATTAAGATATGGGTGTTGATGTTGACTGCCGATTGCTAATCTTTATCAAACAATTTTGGAACCTTGGAAGTTCGAAATTTTTGTTTTTGCATATGCTGAAGCTGATGGGTAATCATAACAATGCTAAGTTAGTCATATAAAAATAGGGATATATCTATGTATTTATCAATGTTGCAGGATTTTTATGGAAGACTGAGAGACGTGTATCGCTAGTGTCGGCAGCTTCTACAAGAAACCATGAATGCATTGAGATGCTGTGTTGCGTGAGAATTAATTATTAGTAGAGCCGGTGGCATAACATTTAAAGCTTGTCCTTCTCACACTTTAAGTTTTCACACCCACATGAGGCCAACCAAGGTCAAACTCCCCCATCCATACAACTTGTCACATTAACTAGTCCTTTCCAGAAGTTCTACCGCACATTCATCACAATTACTCTCGCCTTCATCCTTACGCTCAAGTACCAGACTTTTGTGGACTTGAATTCTCAAGAGCCCACCCTCCTCAGAGATATACTTGTATATTACGAAATACACATTCCAAGATACCAAAAGGATATGGATTACTACTACTACCCAATCCTCTACATAGCTATCATATTCATCTCAAGCATCTTGCTCAGAAGACTGATCCCTACCCAATGCCTCCCGCCAGCTCCACCCCGCCTCCCCGTCATTGGAAACTTACACCAGCTAGGCAAAACTCCCCACCGCTCCCTCCATCGATTAGCTGCCAAGTATGGACAAATCATGCACCTCAAGCTTGGAACTATTTCTACCATTGTCATATCATCCCCACATCTAGCTAAACAAGTACTCCAAACACACGACCATCTCTTCTCATCCCGTTACGTCTCCGACACTATCTGTGTTCTCAACCACCAGAATATATCTATTGGCTTCCTACCAGTTTGTCCCAAATGGAGAAACTTGAGGAAAGCAGTAGCTACTGAGATATTCAGCCAGGCTCGCCTTGACGAGAGCCAGGCCGTTAGACTAAACAAGTTCCAGCAGATGTTAGAACATGTCGATGAGAATACTGGCAAGGTTATTGATGTTGGTTTTGTGGCATTTGTAACCATGATAAACTCTTTGTCAAACACTTTGATGTCTGTTGATTTGGCTGATTATGGTTCTGGATCATCGATGGAGTTCCGCGAGCTCGTGATGAGGGCCTTGGAGCTGGTGGCAAAACCAAACTTATCTAACTTTTTCCCTGTATTAAGGTTTCTTGATTTGCAAGGACTGAGGAAAGAAAATGAACAAAACTTTTCTAGGATTCTTGCTATCATTGGAACCTTTATTGATCAAAGAGAACGTTCTGGCGTTGACCTGATCAGAGTGGGAGTAACCGAGATGCACTGATGCGCTGCTTCGCAAGCAGGACGAGTATGCGTTGAGCTCCAAAGACATCAGACACCTAATATCGGTAAGTGTGGTTTCTTGTAAGAGTCCATTTTATCACTTGTTTTACTGAATGTTATGCTGCATGTGTTCAGGACTTATTTGTTGCAGGGTCGGATACATCATCGACAACGGTGGAATGGGCAATGACGGAGCTTCTGCGCAATCCTAATAAGATGAAGAAAGCCCAGTCAGAAATTAAGAGCATCCTTGGCGATGAGAAACTTGTTCGAGAATCAGATATTCCTAAGTTAAAGTATATACAAGCAGTTGTAAAAGAGACATTAAGACTTCATCCACCAGCCCCATTTCTAGTGCCACACAAAGCAATAGCTGATGTGAAAATCGATGGCTATATGGTACCCATGGGATCTCAGATTCTCGTCAACGTTTGGTCAATGGGCCGCGACTCAAAGATATGGCATGATCCGGAGTTATTCGAGCCAGAGAGGTTTTTAGAGTCAGAGATAGAGTACAAAGACAGGAATTTTGAGTTTATACCATTCGGAGCTGGAAGAAGAATATGTCCGGGATTGTCAATGGCACATCGTACGGTTAATGTGGTGGTGGCTTCTCTAATCCATGTATTCGACTGGGAGTTGGAAAATGGGATGAAGGGAGAGGACATAGACATGAATGAGACCTTCAGCCTCTCTGTCCATAAACTCGTGCCTCTCCGTGCAATCCCCATTCGGAAAGAACATTAATGTACAAGCATATAATCATTAGAACCGCTTACGTGACTGGTGACATTAATATATGTAACAGACTATAATGGCATAAATAAATGTTTCTCTAATTTTGTTGCATTGATAAATGTAACCGATTTCAACACCATGCATAATAAACTCCGTATTTTTTGACGATGAACGATTCATATAATTGGAAACAGCAAGTTTACATACGACAAGGAGCAGGCGCTGTCAAGACTCGAGCTTTCTTCTCGGGCAACAATTTCGCAATCCCAGCAGCAATATCAGTTATCACTTATCGGCAATTTGGCTTCCTAGATGATACGGACGTACGGTCTAGACGATACTGTTAAGAACTACTCCCTCCGTCCCGCTTTGTTTGTCCAAAAACACAAAATGCACGGTAATTAAGGTAGAAAGAAGGTATAAAATGTGTGGTTGAGAATAAATGATTAATAAGTAAATGAGTAAAAAGTAGAATGTGTGGTTGAGAATAAAGGAAAGTGGACAAACTTAAGGGGACACCCAAAATGGAAAGTGGACAAACATTATGGGACAGAGGGAGTAGAAGATTTAGAATGTTTAGCATGCAACAAAAAGTGAGTTGACAATAATTGATGTGCACATTTGAAACTCATGGCACGTAAGCGTAGCATCTTATTACATGTTATAACAATTCGCATAAGCACAGTACAGTGAGTTCACGAAAATCATAAGATGTCAAACAAAACGTAAACCTAAAATGGCCAATGGATCGGTCCACAGAGTGCTCGTCGTTATATTGATGGCTTGGCTGTTTATGGCGGCCCAGAGTTTCTCGTCCATGTTTTTATATGCAAACCTTCACATATTCTCCGGTCAATGATCTTCGCTCAACACTCAAGGCGGTTGACGCTAGCGGCGAGCCATGCTCCTCGGGTTGACGCTAGCGGCAGGTTGGGGGGAGGACGAAGTCATTTTCTACTGGGATGCAGCAGAAGTTGTTCGGGGTTTGCATGAGGGAGAAGTTAAAGGGCTTGCTGCGAGAAGTTGGGTGGATGAGTGTATTGAGGTGCTGAGTAGTCACAAGAGATGGAGGGTGAGATATGTCCCGAGGGAGATGAATGTGATTGCGGATATGGTGGCCAAACACTCAAGGCGGAGAAGATGGAGCTGGTATGAGCTGGATAGAGTCCCGAGAATTGAAGGATTGAATAGAAGCCTCATCGTGGCTTGGTGTGCAGAGTGAGTTGTTGTTGCGAGTGTCTTTTGTAGGAGTAGAGGTGCTTTTTGGTTTGCTCTTGTCTGTGGGTCGGTTGTCTGTCTGGGTTTGTCCGGACAGAGTTTTAATCAAAAAAAAAAAATGATCTTCGCTCAACACTGTCAAACAATTGAGTATAACTACGAAGCAATCGGATCAACTTTAAATGGGTATTTGTATCTTTTATTGTTGTCTCTGCTTTCGGCCTCTCTTTATATCGACAAGTTTGAATATCGCTAGTTTGTAGTAATTTATATGATCAGCCAAGAAGCGGACCATCGATAATCTAATAAGAATACAGTAAAGAAAGCTTTGGAGTTCATGACAATTATAGAAAGGGGTCCTGCTTTAACGTGATACAATAACAAATACCCGCCGCAACCATTTCACATTCAATTAATTCAGATGGATAAAGACTCCATTTTTGTACAATAATTCAGTTGCCGAATTCAGCAGCAGTGTAAATCATATTCAAGTTAAACAGACCTTGAAACAAATGAAGAAAAAAACAGTGTACAATGATATCGAATCAATCAATTTGATCGATTTTCGATCAACAGACCGTTATACCCAATGCTATACAAATTGAAAACAACAAGAAAAAGTAGAACTTGCCTTGAGTTCTTACTCCTGCTGATGGAGCTGGTGCTGGTGCTGGTGATCCAAGCTCATACTCGTTTTCTGGTGATGGAGCTTTGGTCACGTCCCCGGAGCTCGGCTTTGTTGAGGTACCTATCGGATTCTTTCCGAACAATTCTATCGGTAACAAAACTCTCGATATACCAAAAATGGCAACTGGGTTTTGATCACACACTGTCTGAGTTACAGTAGCTTGAACAATGCCGGTATCAATGGCTACAGAGTTTTGAGCTTTGAGATGTTCAATGTGAACCGTCCCGCTCCCATTGACTCGGTCGCCAATGTCGGTTGGACCGGGTTCACGATTGACTCGAGTGAACCGAGCGGGTAGTACGAGTGGAGGACGTGGAAGCGGAGCACTACCGCCTTCATCTCCGCCGACAGCGACTGCAGATTCTGCGACGGTGAGAGACTTGCGAACGCTTCATCGGTCGGGACGAAGAGAGTTATTCCAGCGCCGCCTTCGTCGGCTTCGAATTCCTCAACGACGCCGGATGCGGATAAGAGAGCTGCAGCAACGTTGAAGTTGTGACCGTCGATTAATGCTTTGGTTATGTTAAGGCCGAGCGGCGGACGGTAATCAGACGTCATGGTGTCTAATCCGTAAGGTAATAGAAGAGAATTGACGGCGAAGATGCTGACATTGTACGGTAGGGTTTCGATTAGGGTTAAGATTGAAGCATTGGCTGAGGAATCGGGAATTGGGGATTGAATCGAAATCAAACCGTTTGAAGGATTTCGAGTGATGTTAACAGCACCTAAGTCGTTGGATGCGCGGCCGGTGGTCTGGTAGAGAGTTGCAACGAGTTTACCGGCGGCGGGGATCTGGCGAAGGTCGGGCCATGAGAGGTATTCTAGAAGGATGTGGTAGCGGATGACGTCAGCAATTGAGTTAGGGTTGTTGGTTGAGAGGTGGGTGAGGTCGGATGAGCTGAGATATGAGTTGGGGACTACGAGGATTGTGATAGAAGAACGGTCGGTGAGATCAGCGGCGACGGAAGTGGAGATGAGGAGGTTGGTGAAGTCTGAGAGATCTGAGTGTGAAGATAGTAAAGTAGTGACATTGAGAGCTGAAGAAGGAGATGATGAAATGAGGAGGAAAGAAAGAAGGGTAATTATGGAAATGGAAATGCTGCTGCCATTTTTAATGCTGCAGAGAGATCAGTGAAGATGAGAGGAATGAGTTAGCATTGAGTTGAGGTGAGAGACAGTTGTTGTTGTTGGCTGTTGCTGAATGCTGACAAAGATGATCATGTTGCTGACCAAAGGTGATGTAACTTGCAGGCAATTAAATTCATTGTTTACAGTCCTCTCTTTCCTGAGGGGTCTTCTTCTACTGATTCAGTGTGTTGCTCCAACTAAAGCTCGAGTGTTTTAGTAGCTGCAGAGTACAGCTGGCGCATGTTGGATTTTTTGTCATCAGGAGAAAGTAGAAGACATGCTTGCTGTCTTCTGGCTGGATGGAAATTGAAACCCCACTTCATATTCTGTAAGCATCTGTCATTGATTTAGAGATGTTTTATCAGTTTCAGTCTGGGCTTTGGTTGTTAGATTTGGAGTTAAAATTTGGCTATACAACATCTACCATAATTTATTTAGTCTATCTGGATGTGGCATATAGACATGTGCTGTGGGTGATTTAGTATTTGTCCCCACTGCTACGCTAGAATCTCACGGCAAGCAGTAATTCTTATTTTGCTCTTGGCGAAAATATTTCCTTTAGCAGTAAGAATCTATATTGTGATGAGTTCTTGACTACTGTAAATATTTCCTTTAGCAGTAAGAATCTATATTGTGATGAGTTCTTGACTACTGTAAATATTTCCTTTAGCAGTAAGAATCTATATTGTGATGAGTTCTTGACTACTGTAAATATTTCCTTTAGCAGTAAGAATCTATATTGTGATGAGTTCTTGACTACTGTAAATATTTCCTTTAGCAGTAAGAATCTATATTGTGATGAGTTCTTGACTACTGTAAATATTTCCTTTAGCAGTAAGAATCTATATTGTGATGAGTTCTTGACTACTGTAGCAAAGATGGTGAATGATTCTGCATTCAGGGACATCAGTAGCTTTTGTGCTTCAATAAGTCAAAGTCTTTATCTCATTGAATTTGAACTGCCTCAATTGTCATTGTTTGATGAATTTCTGGTGGACTTTTATGTTCCTCAGGAAACTGGAGTTTCATACTCTCAGATCCCAAATTGATGGAGATGAATTTATTAATGAGCGTCTCTTGTTTCTGGTACATTAAAGCCTAGTATTGTTCACCAAGGGACCAAAGTTGGACTTTGGATGCATCTCAGGACCACTCATCAGTCAACTCCAAAGCACTGATTTACATTGCTACAACAAAATGTTTTTGGTATGTTCTCAGCAATGAATTATTACCATGGTTTGCAAGTGCATTGTTTGATTGGTCAGTGTCCAAAATCCTCTTTGTAAGCAGGGACTGCATTGCGGAGCTAACGTCTCCCCACACTAGAGTTTTGATTATATTCTTAGCATCACCACAAGCATTTCTTGTTTTTTTACAATACTCATTTATTCTGCTTTTAGCTAGCAGGAACAATGACGTGCTGTCCTCTAGTGCCCCTGAATTATGAACACTACAACTCAGCATCCGTGCTTCAGGTATGTCTATTCAGTTTTACACAATGAAGCAATCCTGCACTGAATTGCTTCCCAAAGAATCTTACTTTTCCCATTTTTGACATACCGTACAAGTTATGTTTATCTACGCCGGCTATTTTGAGTTTTGAATACAGAGGAGCCATTAATTAGACATATTTATCTAATAGTGTTTTGAAACTTGACCCGACCCGGCGGATTGACCCGGGTTGACCTGGACTCAGTGGTCTAACGGGGTCGGTTCACATGTTGACCCGTTTATGCATTAAACCCGGTCAAACCCGGTCAAGAACCGGTGACCCAGCCGGTTGACCCGGTGTGGTTGACCCAATTTTTATAAAAAAAGTGAAGTTTTAAGAATTTAAATAAAGAATTTTTTTTTTGACTTTTTTTCATTACAATCTCATATTTAACCTAATAAGTTATGACTTATATGCTTGACAAAAATAAGTAAACACAATATATAGTATTTTTATTAATAAATATATCATATTTTAAATTATTTTAAATTCATAATCTATTTAAATATAATTACATCATAATATACATTGACCCTCGGGTCGACCCGGTTGACCTATTAACTCAGTGACCCACCTATCTCGCCGGATCACGGATCGGTTCGTTTTAAAAACACTAATTAAGTTCCCATTCAACAAACAAACAAGAAATCAGAAACAACTATGAACCATATTTATCTTATACTCCGTCTGGTTTGGTTACCTTACACCGAGTTGTATGATTCCAAAACAAAACTATGAACCAGATTTTTCTAGGTTAAATCATTGAGCCGTCAGCTCATTTGTCATCAAACTTGAAGGTCTTATAGCAGGGAACTCTTTACGTATGTCAACTGATATCAACAATGAGTCAGACGAGCAGCTTCTTTCTGAACAACATATTTAATGCATACTGGCCAACCCCATTATGTCCCAGTTCCAGTTGTCATACATATTACCAGAAAATCTTCAATCCAGAAGCTACAAAGTCTCAGCCTCAAAACTGATAACTCTACGGACAATGTTGTCTGTTTGGAATTAGCGGAAGGCTGTATGGCTGGATGAACCTTGAAGCAGATGCAGAAATGATATTTGGTCGAACTGTCTCAGTATCTACTTGATGAACTTTTGCCATTTTGTGATTCCTAATAATAAGCTAGGAATCCACGAAAATTTTGAAGTGGTCCAAGCAATATATGACGACTCAAGAAAGCTGGTATGGTAAACGTAAAAGCAGCGTTGAGGTGGTAAGTTTACTAATTATTGTTTTACTAATTATTCCTAATAATTATACTTAATATTAGTATAATTATCAATTAGTAACAAATAAAAACTTTATCTATTTTTTTGATGCATAAAACTATATCTCGTTTTTGCCAACAGAGTGGTGGTCTGTTGGTTGAGGACCTGACAAAGGAACCTCAGGGACAGTGTTCGAACCCTGGCCTCACCAATTTATCTCAGATTTTTTCTGAGGCTTCATTCCTCCCGCCACGTGCGAGGAGGTCTTTCTTTCCTCCCGCGCGAGCGAGGAGGTTGTGTGTGTTGTGCAGGAATCTTCCTTGCTTGCCTTTGGACGTGGGGCTTGTTCGCGTCGGTATTCATGAAAGTGGTCGTGTAAGCAGAGCGGAGAGACATGCGCGCTTGATTTGGCTAAACATGCTTGTCAATGATTGGGTGAAGGTGTCTGTTGTGACCTGTGCTACTAGTGATTAGAATAGGATTCTCATGTATGAGATCTTAGACGAATTGTACCCATTGTAACCGCTATCAAAAAAAAAACTATATCTCGTTTTTAATTAAATTGTTCGAAGACAGGGGCCTACCATTCTTCTGCTGCGCGTAATTGTTGATCCCGAAATCGATTTTGCTGTGTCTATGTAACAGAATGAATTTGCCACAAGTTCAATCCACCCAGAACTCACCTAGAGATCGAGGATGGATCTATTCCAGTCCAAGAGATGATTGTAGAACAGAAAATCACCTCTGAGGAAACTCGGAACGTTTAATGGCCAAGGGAGAGAAATGGGATATGGAGAGGAAATTGAGATTTTTGATTAAGATTCAGAATGGCGTACAACGCCTGAATACAAAGATACAAGTTTACCCAATTTCACAAATCGGGTTAAAACTGACCCAAATAAACTAAATGTAAAATGACCCAATTAATTCACAAGTTCCTGTGACAGTCTATTGAGCGAATTCGTACGAGGGTTTAGATGGGGAGTCCAACGGAGAAGAATGAGAGCAAGGGCTTCTTTGCGTCTATGTCTTCTGGGTTGTCTATGTTTGGCAGCGCCATGCAAAGATCCGTTAGTGGGTATGTATAGCTTTCTTCATTATTCAGTTTTCGTCCTAAAGCTCCAATCTTTCTGATCGACTGATTTAAGTTAATTGAAACCCTAATGTTGTTCATCCTGGAGTCTCAAAGGTCGGGGGTTCAAGCCTTCCCAGTGCATCTACCCCTCGAGTCTGGGGTCGGTCCTTGAGCGATGTACGAATAAAAATTAAAAAAAAAATCTCTGTGCTTGTTGTTTTTTGTAACTGTCTCTGTAATGTTTCAGCGTTTTGAAGTTCCCTTTGTCAAGTTGTTTAGTTTACTGCTTATTAGAACCCGCTTAGCTACCCTTTGGAGATTAGGTGTTGAAATATGTTTAGGGGGAGATTTCGTATCATGGGGTTTACTAAAACATTCTAGGATACGAGGGTGTAGAAGTAATAAATCCAGAGGGAGGAAAGGAGGATGCTGAGGAGGAAGCTAATCGTGGGAGGTGGAAGGAGGTGTGAATATTGCAATTCTTTCTTGTTTTTTCAAATGTTTATCTAATGTATGGGTTAACTAGGTGGTTAAGATAATGAGATCCCTACGATTTAGCCTGAATGTTTATTGTTTTGATGGTAATTAAAACAGATAGTGAGTGTGCTCGGATTTGTATTTTCGTATTTTCGTATTTCACTATTTTTATTCTGCACTCAAAATTTTCAGGAGCGAGATGGTTATTGGAAAATGATGCAAAAGTATATAGGGTGCAGACATCACTTCAATGGTCACACTTCCTGTAGTAATCTTTGAGCCGATGACAATGCTTCAGAAAATGGCCGAAGTTAGCTTAATTGCATAGCATACTTTTTCTTATAGTTTTTGACGTTTTGAGGACTCAGTGTCAATATTTGTTTCGTCTAAATTGTTGTTACAGTTGATGGAGTACTCATACTTGTTGGATCAAGCTGATGAATGTAAGGATCCATACATGCGACTGGTGTATGCGAGTGAGTGAAGTTGTTTCCTTTATTTATTTTAATTTATTAACCACTACTTCCATGTTAAAATTTCCATTACCCCTCACAGCTTCATGGGCAATATCTGTTTACTATGCTTACCAACGGACATGGAAGCCTTTTAATCCTATTCTAGGTGAAACTTATGAAATGGTTAATCACGGCGGCATCACTTTTATAGCTGAGCAGGTAATTATCAGCTCACCCCTGTAGTTGGCTGGCTTGCATAAAATTTTCTTCTGTACTATGTTTGGATTACCGCAGATGGATTATCAGCATCAAACACTCTCCTTCTTTGTTACACAGTTGTTATATACCGGCCTTCTTTAGTTTTTTGTGTATATAGCTTAGATATGCTCGTGAATTTATGGCAGGTTAGTCATCATCCTCCGATGAGCGCTGGACATGCAGAGAATGAACATTTCACATATGATGTTACATCAAAGCTGAAAACAAAGTTCTTAGGCAATTCTGTGGATGTGTATCCTGTTGGAAGGTTAGTATTTGTTCTTGATCTGTTATGACAGTTGTAAAACAATGACATATTTGCGTGGCAATTTGCAAGCAATAAACATATGCACATCAGTATGTGGAAGTTGACAAGTTTTTTGTCATTTCGCGGCGTTTTGAGATTGATATTTTGTGCAATCAATATAGAAACTTGCGAATTATACTGTTGCATGTCTACTTGTTCACGTCAATTATACTGTGCACAGAACACGCGTTGTTCTCAAAAGAGATGGCGTAGTGTTAGATCTGGTACCACCTCCGACAAAAGTAAACAACTTGATTTTTGGAAGGACATGGGTTGATTCACCTGAAGAAATGGTGATGACCACTGGTGACAAAGCAGTGTTTTTTTTTCAACCTTGTGGCTGGTTTGGGTATGCCATTTTCAAGAAAAATTACACGTTAATGCCTGCTTTTCTTTACATGCATAGTGATAGTGTGGGTTTTTACAGAATGTCAGAATTCCTTTTCAACATAGGGTAACAAATCTTATGTTTCTTTGCAGCGCTGGCCGTTATGTAGTTGATGGATATGTATACAACTCTGCCGAGGAACCAAAAATCTTGATGACCGGGAAATGGAATGAGTCGATGAGCTATCAACCATGTGAATTGGAGGGGGAGCCTCTACCAGGCACTGTCCTGAAAGAGGTTTTGAGCTTTCCATTTTTGTTGTCCGTTTTTTGTCTCGCAAATCCATCAAGATGTTCAGTTTAACTCTATAGTCTAAATATCATTTTGCAGGTTTTTCATATTGCAGATGTCCCCAAAAATGAAAAATATCAGTACACATACTTTGCACATAAAATAAACAGCTTCTAAACTGCTCCAAAGAAGTTGCTGGCATCAGACTCACGGTTGCGCCCTGATAGATACGCCCTTGAAAAAGGGGACCTCTCCAAAGCCGGGTCTGAAAAGAGCAGGTCTGTTACTGGTTTCTTTGATATATTATCCACTCGTTGAATCTCCCAAAATGCTGTACCTATAAAATAATGTTCATATTAATTCTTACTAAATGGCATTCTCAGACTGGAGGAGATGCAAAGAGCTGAGAAGCGAATGAGGGAATCCAATGGCCAACCCTTCAAACCTCGATGGTTTGACTTAACTGAAGTGATAGTCCCTACTCCTTGGGGAGATTTAGAAGTTTACAGTACAATTCTGAGTACTACAAACACCAAGCTGCGTTAGACACCAGCTCTGATTTAGTAAACAACGAAGTAGACGCAGAGTCCACTGAGTTCAACCCCTGGCAGTTCAGCCACTCCCCCTCATACTAACCAACCATCCATCCAGATGCAGCTGCTCGCATTTTAGGCCATATGCTAACCATTCAGACTCTTGACGAAGAAAACAACAAATGCTTCTCATTCCCATTTTAACCTCATTAATAGTAAATGTTTTTTTTATATTTTTTTGTCTAGTAGTACTACAAATTTTCATAATCAGCACATGTTGATCCGATCAACATCTGTAGATAAGTTCTTGTTCGCTACACCCAACTTCAAGTTTAACGCCGACAAACGACTTTACTGCCACGTCAACATCTTATCAAAGGGATCGCCGGATATTCTTTAAAGTAGTCAAGGTTGATTCTGTCTGTTGTGTATTGTTTTTAGTGTAGATAAGACAGATAAGATTATCTTAGCCAATCAAAGCAAAGCAATATTCCACGTAGGATAATCTCTTCAGAAACAGGAGCAAGCATTACAGTACAATCTTGTCACTGTGCCTGATTAATGTGCTCTCCTCAGAAACAGGAGCAAGCATTACAGTACAATAAAATGGTACATTGTTGGGATCGTGAGACAAACTAGAGATCATATTTAGTAGGGTTTAATAAAATCACAGATCCTGAACAAAGATC
Organism: Sedum album; assembly: GCA_006409495.1. NCBI lineage: Eukaryota > Viridiplantae > Streptophyta > Magnoliopsida > Saxifragales > Crassulaceae > Sedum > Sedum album. The sequence continues at coordinate 49,715 of QZGG01000709.1, forward strand.
ATTTAACTAATAGCAACACTCTTACATCTCCATTGCGATTAATAATCCAATCGTGAGACTCTCTGTGTTTTTCATATTCGATAGTTATTCACATAACCAAAAACATTTGAAGTTATTTAAAGCAAAGCTGTGAAGAAAATGGTTTCCAAATTTAGTTGCATCTTCTTTTAAAATTAAAATTGGAAGAGTGTCGCCACGTGGGGGTTACATGGGCCACATAGGACACGAGTGGGCCACAGGGAACGGCAAGAACCGGTCTTTAAGGTTGTAGAAAATGACACAAGTAACCTAACAACTCCTCTCCTCAAGTGACCGACACATCCGGTAACACCAGAGTCAATTTGTATAAGACCCCCGAAACAAACACACAAAAAAAAGAGAGGTTTAAGCTCAAAATTCAGATAAACAAAAATTCATTTATTTTCCGATGAGGGTTCTAGCGATCAGATAAGACGTGTAGAGGGAGGGATTGCAGCCCTTTGTAGGGTATACATACCATGAAAGCAACGTTTTTTATTTTTCTTTTCTTCTGGTGATGAAGTTGAAAGTGTTGAGATCGGTTTTGGAGTATGGGTATCTCTCATCTCTGTAATTCTCAGACAATCTTGGGGTTTCGGGAATCAGTTGTTCTGTAGAGAAAGGTGGGAGCTTTGAGCTGAATTGGGGTTTTGTCTGCTTTGGATTTGTGTTTGACTCTGAACTTTGATTCTTAATAGGGTTGTATTTTGGTTGAGTGGTTGGCGGAGAAGTTTGGTGATGCAGTTGATATGTAATGTGATTGCTAGATTCTATGTAACCTTGTTTTTCCATGTGTAATTCTGGGTTTTCTTTTCCATGTTTAGTTAGAAACTTAGAATTGGGTATGGGTTCTTGGTAACTTGGGTGGGTCTGTTCTGATTCATGTCTTTGACCGTGGTATAGCTTGGATCTTTGGTTGTTTTGCTGATCAGTTTTCCTGCAACCCATGTCTCAGTTTCTGCTAAAGATGGTATCTCATGAATTTAGGCTTTATGGGTTGTGTCAAGTAGTTTTGTGCTTTTTTGGGATTTCTTAAGCTTAATGTTGTGAACATGTGTTTTATATTGCAGATCTGAAGAGGGTTTTGAATCTTGATGTGATCATTATTGAAACTTTTGTTGAAAGGGTTTTGTGGGTTTAGGAGATGGAAACATGCATTAAATTCCATGTTTTGTTCTTACCTTGTTCCTATTTCTGTTTTGGATTGCAAACCAGATGGTTTTCCATTTTCATGTGGTAATAAGTTCCGCTTTTAGATCTCTTTTCTTCCTTCTGGCAATAATCGGATCATTTTGCTATTAGAAATCTTCAAACAGAGATGTTGTCTCCGATTGCTCGGGGGGTTAATTTTTTGATAAACTATGATTGATGTAGAAATATGATGATTACTGATTCTAAAGTTTTTTTGTTGATATTGATTTGCAGGTTAGGGCAGGTTGTTTGAATTTGATGAGATATTGGCTTTATGATATTGTTGTATCGGAGTTATGGTGTTTCAGAAGAGGCTAGATTATGGATTCAGTGGTTACCAGGTGCCTCCCATTCCCCAGGCTCCAAGATCAGCTCGGGTAACTTATCATTTAGTGTTCTGACCACGGTTATCTTTCGGAATTTGGGGTTGTTTATTTATGGGTTTTCATGGGTTTAGCAGAAAAGGGCATCATACAAGAAGAAAGTAGATGAAACTTCAATGTGTGCATTCGACTTGCTAGCTACATTAGCAGGGAAAATATTAGCTGAAGGAGAGACATCTGTTGGAGTGGACTGCGGTAAAAGTAAAAATGGAGAGATCGTAAAAAGGAATTGCCTTTATTTGATAAAATGCTGAAAGCGGAGTCTTATGACTCCACTGGTTATCAGCCAACTCACAGATCATCTAATTATGTTTCAGAAGTTCAAAACCCTGATCCCGCATTAAAACTCTCACATCCTTGTGGTGTTTACTCTTGGTTAGGGCTAGCAAATTCAAACATCTCAATCAAAGCTTGTAGTAACTCTGGTCTTCCAAGCAAAATTGAGGTGGACCATTTACAACCAGAATCGTTGATAGATACCAAAGTTGGCAAACATGTGAAACCTGTAGTTGAAGTGGATGCTGCAACAAATGGTTTTGAGGTTTGGAATTTGGAACCTTCACTACACTCTTTTAGTCCTGTGAAGATACCTGTGTATGAGGATCATGCTCTGCATGGTACTCGTGATGTAAAAATATTAAATAGAGATGATGACGAAAAATCTTCAGGGTGCACTCAACCCAGCACCCTAACAAAGCCATATAGGTCCTCCCCTCCTCGTATAGTGGATCGGAGAATAAGGAAATTTTTAGCGTACAAATATTGGAATGTTGCTCACAAACTAAAAGACGGAGGAGAAATAACAAACACTGGTACGTTATTTTGATATATCTGTGTAACAATAATTTCTTTCAGTCTAATTAGCATAGTACTTTCTTCAGGAGCGGATAAGCAGCCTGTTTACCGAGATCTGAGATGTTTTAGGCGTCAGAGGTCTCAACGGAATTATCCTTTCAAAAAGAGGAAAATGCACTATCACTGTCCCTTGTCAAATTCTGATGAAGGAGCCACTAATAAGCTAACAAACCATAAGGCCTTTCTTCCTTGTTAGTAAACAACAAAAATCCTTTGGAAGCCTTTTCTAAATGATTTGTACGTCATGTTTTGTCGAATATATCAAGGGATAACCTTTGATGTATTTTGTGATTTTCATTAAGGTGTCCGAACATCATCCTCCGTCATGGGTGGGAATGCAACGCTTAAGCCCAGGGATTCTCTTGGTACATTCCCTAATCAATTCCTTTTGGAAATGTTTTTCAAATTTGTCAATAGTATCAGATATGAGTATTTATTTACAGTGAAGCTTAGGATAAAAGCTTTCAGAGTTCCTGAGCTCTTCATTGAGATATCTGAGATGGCTACTGTTGGTGCTCTGAAGGTGTTAATTTCACCGACGGAAAATCCTATGCCCCTTTTGTTATTTTAGACTCTGATGTTAAGATTTAACTGTGCAGCATGCAGTAATGGATGCAGTGACAGCCATTCTAAGTGATGGTTTGCAAGTTGGCGTCCTTCTCCATGGCAAGAAAATCGCAGATGACAACAAATTACTACTCCATACTGGGATTTCTCATGATAACCAACTGGACTCTGAAGGCTTCTCGCTGGAACCAAACACTTGCCAGAATCCACAATCTCTGCCTACTGGCAGTTCGTCTGGTATACTTTCTGCAACAAGCCCTACACCATTGACTAGGTAAAGATTTCACTCAATGCTGGTTTACTTTTATTTAACGTTCCAATTATTTCACTCAGCTTCTTTGTTGTCTGATGTATTTCCCCTTTTATTAGGTATATGCCTCAAGAAGTGGATCAAGGCAACATTGATGTGTTATTGGATCCTCCGTTAGGTAACATAGGAAACCTTGAAAAGGATCATGATTCGGCGCCCTATCCTCCTGACTTGTCTTTAGATAAATTTGTTGGAAATGCTAGAGCAATAGTGCCTATTCAGGCTGTAAGAACGGAAGTTGCACCCACACCAACTCCTATACAGAGAAATAAGTCCAAACACTCCAAAGCAGCCCAGCGTAGAATTCGCCGACCCTTTTCAGTATCAGAAGTCGAAGCACTAGTACAAGCTGTCGAAAAACTAGGAACTGGAAGGTACATCAAAGATCGTAGAAAAGCAGTTATTTCGAAATACATATGCTTTAGCTATTTTTATTCTCCGAATACTCATGTTTTTTCTAGGTGGCGTGATGTTAAGCTGCAAGCTTTTGAAAATGCTAAGCATCGGACATATGTAGATTTGAAGGTACAAATGTATTTGATATGTGCGTCTTACTAATAGATATTTATAACTTCGAATTAAGGGGTTGCTCAATAAGGGACATATTTTGCAGGACAAATGGAAGACGCTTGTCCACACAGCCAAGATAACTCCTCAACAAAGAAGAGGCGAGCCAGTCCCTCAAGAGCTCCTTGATCGAGTCCTTGATGCACACGCCTACTGGTCTCTCCAACAAGCTAAGCAGCAACTTAAACACCACAGAGAAACACGACTTTTCCTCGAGCTGGAACCAGCTGCATCCTCGCACATAATAGAAACTGAGCCACAAATCCAGAAGGCAATAACAGGTTAGACTTCAATGTAGTGTAGGAATAAGTCTATTTACTTTTTGTTCTCAGGCTTTCATTTGGACACCCATGTAAAAAATATATCTTAAAATCGTCCAGATTGAAGAAAATAGGTAGAGAACAGTTTAGTCAATTGCTCGTATTTTTGGGTCATTTGTTTGTCTGTCTATCCACCTCGGACAGGCTCTACCTCATGTAACTTTTAGTCCTGATGTCCTTTATGCTTCTTGTAAACTTTTATACTGAATAATAAGCCCTTAGCAGCATCTTCACATTTTCTATTTCTTTGTCCCAACAAAACATGGACACAACACACATAAGATCACTTTTGCTATAAAAATGTTTCATAGGCATTGACTATGGCAGACCTCCAAATCCATGAAAACAATCATAAAACAAAGACATAAAACGTTCTAGTAATATGCCCCAACATCCGACAAGCTGTCCAAATCTTCACACAGTTGACCTTTTCACAATGAAAACAATTTCATTCAAGTCCCATGTGCAATTACTCATGAAAGAAAATCTGGATATGATTAATCAAAAATAGTAAAATATCAAAAATATAAAGAAAAAATAAATTAAATTAAAAAAGATCTGCTGCTGCTTAAGCGGTGCCTATGATTCAGTTGATTTGTGTCACTCGTGGGTCCCATTTTTTGTCTTTGATTTTCGTTTTCAACCGAAGTCATTGAAGTTTCATCTCCAGAAAACCCCAGACATCAATTCAACCCTCTCCTTCAATTTCACGGCGAGAGCTCCTCATTTCTTAAACCCCACATCCGCAAATCTCTGATCCTGCGTCGATTTCATGTAAAGGTACAATCTTGCTGCTTTTCAGATCTCCATTTTCCAGTTCAATCGGTTCTTGATTTGTTTAGGCTTTGCTAGGGTTTTGTATGGTTATGGATCCTTACTTGAATGGGTCTGCTGATGGGTTGAATTTCATGATATTGATGGGTTTTCTAACTCCCAATCTCAGCAAGCTGATTCTTTTCATAGTTGGAATTTCATGGATGATATAAACAATGTTAGTCCTTTCAGAAGTGGACTTGGAGCTGATTCAGTGTTGCCCTTTTTTGAGTTGAGTGCTCAAGTTGATGATGGAGCTGACTCGTCCGATCCTGTTTTCAAGTATATAAGTCAGATGCTGATGGAGGAGGATATGGGGGAGAAGCAGTGGATGCTTCATGATTCGTTAGCATTGACTGTTGCGGAGAAGTCGCTGTATGATGCTTTGGGTGAGACGCATCCTGATACGGTCGGTAGGTCTTCTGTTTTGGTTGATAGTCCTGATGGAAGTAATTCTCATGGTTTTAGCGAGAATAGTATTAGTAGCGGTAGCAGTATTGTGAATGTGACTAGTTACGGGCCTCTTGCTCAACATCAGAGTCAGAGTCAGAGCCAGAGCGATGCTGGGGTTCACCAACCTTTGACGATATTACCCAGCATGCTTCCTGCTGTTGATGTTTTGCAGAGTTCGAATTTTAATGATCACAATGGCTTCCCCTTGGACGGAGTAGAGAAGAGTGGTGATGGTATTATGAGAAGCGACTCATCTTTGAGCGGATTTGGAAATGGCGACAATGGTCTAGGGAGCAACAACTCATCACTGAATGGGTTTGATTTGGGAGTTAATGGTTAGGGAATGTTCACTTGACCTCCTTTCAAGCTGCAGAGCTCTTTAATGACACCGAGTATATCTTGCAGTTCCGGAGAGGAATGGAGGAAGCCAACAAGTTCCTTCCTAAAACGAGTAATTTGTTCACCGACTTGAATAATTTCCAGCCGGTAGTCGCCGAGCAGAATGAAGCTGGTTGTTCTACTCCTGCTGATAAGGCATACAAAGAAGATGATAAGAATGTAGCCACATCTACTCGGATAGAGAATGATGAGAATAAGTCTGTGAATAGTGTGGTTTCTGCTAAAATTGTGAAGGGCAGAAAACAGAATTCTGTAAATGGTTTAAGGGGAAGAAAACGGGTCGAAGTTGATTCGATAGATGAGAGAACAAACAAGCAGTCAGCTGTTTATGTGGAAGAAGATGAGCTTTCGGATTTGTTTGACAATGTTCTGCTTCAGTGCAAAATCAAAGAAGAGAACACAGATAGCGGCGTGTGTGAAAGGAGTCCTGATGAAAGAAACAAAAATATCAACGGTGGGCATCTGGGATCTAGCAAAGAAAGTGGCAGTGGAAGTGAATCGGACACGGTGGATTTAAGGACGCTGTTAGTCCTTTGCGCCCAAGCTGTTTCGTCTGACGATTGGAGGACTGCAAATGAATTGCTGAAACAGATTAGACAACATTCTTCGCCGTATGGTGATGGGTCGCAGAGGCTAGCTCACTGCTTTGCGAATGGTCTTGAGGCACGCATGGCTGGTACTGGGAATAAGATATATACTGCTCTTTCATCGAAACAAATAACAGCTGCTGATATATTGAAAGCTTACAAGGTTTATCTTCATGCCATCCCATTTAAGCAGATTTCGACTTCTTTTGCAAATCAAATGATTTACCTAACTGCTAGTAAGGCGCAGACGCTGCATATTGTGGATTTTGGCATTCTATATGGTTTCCAGTGGCCCATTCTGATTCAGTTTTTATCGAGAAGAGAGGGAGGACCTCCCAAGCTTCGTATCACAGGTATAGATCTTCCACAACCCGGTTTTCGGCCAGCCGAGAGGGTTGAGGAAACTGGTCGGCGCTTAGAAAAATACTGCAAACGTTTTGGGGTTCCTTTTGAGTACTATGCCATTGCCCAAAAATGGGAAACAATCAAAATCGAGGATCTTAAAATAAAACGCAACGAGGTACTCGCAGTGAACTGCTTGTTCCGATTCAAAAATCTTCTAGACGAGACTGTAGAAGTCAATAGTCCGAGAAATGCAGTTCTAAACCTGATCAGGGAAATGAATCCAAACATCTTCACTCACTGCATTGTCAATGGTTCCTATAATTCCCCTTTCTTCGTCACAAGATTCCGTGAAGCACTTTTCTACTACTCAGCCTTATTCGATGTGTTTGATGCAACAATATCTCGTGACAGTCAAGAAAGGCTCATGTTTGAGCGTGAACTTTACGGAAAAGATGCCATCAATGTGATTGCATGTGAAGGTGTAGAAAGAGTGGAGAGACCGGAAACATATAAGCAATGGCAGGTTCGTTGCATGAGGGCTGGTTTCAAGCAGTTGCCACCAGATAAAGAAGTAATGATAAAACTAAGGAACAAAATGGAGTCATGGTACCACAAGGACTTCGTGATCGATGAAGATGGTCGCTGGCTGCTGCTGGGATGGAAGGGAAGAATTGTGTTCGGTGCCAGCTGCTGGATCCCGGCCTAGGATTCTAGATTCAGATTATACTAGCCGTCTTTTAGGTTGTCACTAGAGCATGCTTGAAAATACGGAAATCTCTAGATTAAATTTGGGTTTTTTAACAAAAACCATCCGTACGATAGGTTGTTTTTTCAGAAACCACCCCTTTAAAAAATGTTTTGTACTAACCGCCCATATCTTTTTCTCTATCAAATTCGAACCAAAGATATGGGCGAGCCTTTAGTTTCAGGGACAGCCGGTACGATAAAGACAAGAGACAACACAGCAATGCCCCAGATAGGAGGAGAAGAATATCATCTCCTAACAGATCCTGAGAAACAGGAAAGTAAATGTTGTGGATCTGCATAATCGCTTGAAGAACTAATGGTGTGGTCACAATATCATTGGAACCAAAGTTGGTCAATACTGCTAGGTGCCTCTTGCTCGCAAAGGTACTATTTCAGTCACCATCAGCCAACTGTGAATGGGTCCGTACGGTATCTGACAATCCAAAACTACCATATAACATTTGTGGCAGCTGTTGCTGAAATTTACTGAAGAAAAAGGCTTTTTATCAAACTTGGTAAGCTGATAACTGATAGATAGTAACTATGGGAAAACAAGGAATTGGATTCCCTTCATAATGTTGAAGATAGTGAGTTACTTCAGCTTCAAGATACCATTTTGGACTCAAGCTGCGCGGCTGACTGATCTTACCAACCTGAGATGGGATGGCACACGAGTTGACGGAGTACGAATTGAGATTGATCAGACCCGACGCAGAGTTCTGCTTTATGCGGCTTGCGTCGCGTGTCACTTAAGCAGTTCAGGCCTCTTTCCACTGCAAAGAACGTCCGCAGTCCACACTGTTGAAGTTGTGACTTTATTGATGCAAATACTGTAACAAACTTGATTGCATGACCTCTAACTGGATTACAATATCGAATTCAATCCTAATTCTAATAAATAATTAAATAATAATTCTAACAGTATTACTATAAACTAAAATAAGAAACTAATCTATTTCTATAATTATCTAATAACTATTACGGAGTATTCTCTAACTAAATCTTCGATTTGATTTTTGAAAGACGAGATTTTGTTGGTTGGAAACTATGATTTTTGGGTTGCTATATATGGGGATGGATTGTCTGCGTGACTTTCAGACTGAGCTGCAAGCACTGCATTCTTCTTTAGGAATCACGTTTTTGTACAATCCATCTGGTATTTAAAAAGGTGCTGAATAAGTTTCTTCTCATTATTTCAAGCAATGCGAGGAGACCCAAGTGGAGCTCAGGCGCCTCCTAAAAGACTGCAGAAGCATGCACCGGCGCCTATTCAGATTGGAGCACCATGCAACGTCCCAACAAATCCTGTAGCTGCACCAAATAGTGGGATTATACCCTTACTCTCGCCGGTGTGTATCCCAGGGAGCGAGCAGCAGCCACTTCATGATAAGGAAGTGAATGGGGCTCAGGGAGTGAATGGGGCTGGAACAACTCAAGAGTCATCGAGTCTGGCTGCTTCATTCAAAGCCAGGTGTAGCCTGGGTCAGGAGTAGTCAGGAGTCATCGAGTATGGATAATTTTAGTGTCATGGTTGTTGATTTGAGAAAGGACAAGTGCTGATAGGGTGTTCACATTTTTGTATCTCAAATAATTTTACATATGAAAGCTGGGTTCTTGCATGCCATGCAGATAATTTGTTTCAGTTCGATTTGGTCAAACTACTATGAAACTGTAAAGTGGTCGAGGCTTTAATGAGTATTTTCTGATTTCAGCTTGTGATGTATGTAGTTCATAAGAACATACAAAAGAATAACCTGACCTGTTCTCAAAATTACGTCAAATGTGGTGTACAAAACAACATCATGTAAACTTGCACGATTTTGTGCTGATTCCATATCCTGAATCCCTTGAGGTGTCTGACATCAAAGCCGGGGAGGGATGCTTCAAAATTTAGATGCCTCAAATTAGGCTATAGAAAGGTTGATATTCTCTGACTACAGGAGCTATTTATCTTACCTTGACAATTTTTTCAAACTTCAGATGCTTCCATTTTTGTCACGGAAACTTAGATTTCTTTTCAGATGGCTTAAGAATTTGGAATGAACACATTAAGGTTTCATCCACACTCATCATTGCACCGGCATTCTCAAATTCTCCACAATAGTTAGGAGCTGAGAATATTGTGACGAGTTGTCTATCTGCAAAGAATTCATATCCATCCTCGACTACCTGAACATGAAAAAGTTAAAGTTGGAAGTGAGTTAAAAGTCCACACGGTGGGAATAACAAATTAACAATGCATCTGACAGTCACCTGATGTGCACGGCAGACTAGATCCATATCTTGTTTTGTCAAGAATTCTGAAACTACATCCTCTCCAAATGTGTATGAGACTCCCCTATCATTCATTCCCCAACCTGAGCTTTCTCTACTTGGATCTGACCAAAGTAAATCACAAAGCAATCCCGATTCTGGGACGTCTGTTGGACGAGTCAAGTCCCGAATCTGATCCAAGTTTTTCAATTCAGGAGAAAGACCACCGTGCATGCATAATATTTTGTCATCTATTAGCGCAGCGACAGGCAGACAGTTGAAACACTCGGTGAAGACTTTCCATAGCCTTACATTAAACCTACGCTTGCATTCATCATAAAATCCATAGATTCTGTTGATGGAGGCGCACTCGTGATTCCCCCTCAGCAGAAAGAAGTTCTCTGGATACTTGATTTTGTATGCTAATAAGAGGCATATGGTTTCTAGACTTTGCTTCCCACGATCAACATAGTCCCCAAGAAACAAATAGTTAGATTGAGGTGGGAAACCACCATATTCAAACAGCTGGAGAAGGTGCCCATATTGCCCATGAATGTCGCCTAGAATATTCATGAAGAGGCCAAGCAATTAAGACATTGTATGAAACTATATTTATCATATAAAACGACGAGCTAGTAACCAATCAAACTAGAGCAATTTACAGCAATCAGGCAGTAGTATTGTATATCAGGCGGCATACAGCAATCTCTAATAATCATAAAATCAATACATTTTGACAAATTTAACTGTTTGATGCAAAATGGTTCAATCTTCACTGTTAAGTTGACATGCATGCAATAATTAAGAATACATGATAATCTGAGTCTTAACATTACAAAGGCGGATAAAAGCATAACACACAAAGTTCTCAATTCTCATTTGAATCCCAAAAAAGTCTGGAAAATGTGTACAATTACTATAATGTCAATGCAAACCACCCAAATATGTATTAGGGCACTTAAAACAAATCACTGACGTTTTCATCCATCTACGTATTTCTATTAGCAAAACTAACACATGATGGCATATTTTAAGATTATGTCAATAAACAAGATCGACAGGTTTTGACAAGGGAGGGAGCCAGTAGGAAGAGACATTCAATGCAACATCACTCTAGTTCACCCAAAAGTATGTGAAACAAATGGGGCATCTATCAGTATAAAATTCAATAACCTCATAGTTACTAACCATACCCTCACCCTCACTTGATCAGAGGTTGGATTTAGGATGTACAAACATGGCATCTCAACTACCTTTTTAATGAACCACTATTACTAGCATGCAGAGCTCTTTTTTCACGGAAGGCCTTTATAAATTCAATATAATTCAAACAAAGCATGCAAACTGCAAATTCTTGCCCAAGATCAAGCATAGAAATCGAATAATACAAGAACAGTAAGCCCATTAAATTACAAGTACAAAACGCAACCGCAAGCCAAGTTGACACAAGCTCTTGTCCAAGCTCATAACACCCATATAATAAAAGTAAAATTATCAGAACAACTTACAAAAAGGTCCAAAATTTGTCGTAAACTAGCACAAATCAAAGGTCATGCAACCAAATATATTTCTAAAAACTGACTTCTGTTAAATAAAAGCATCCTTTAATGCAGCTTTATAAGAACTATCTCAATCAAAAAAGCCCTAAATTTTAGCAGAAATCAGATTCATAAAGCCTAAAAACTGAGCAAAAAAAACAAAAAACTTACCGCATATCTTAATGGGAGCTTCAAGCTCCAACAAGGACGGCTGCTGAAGAAAAATCTCCCTAGAAGCGGCGCAAAGCTGCCGGATCTCCGACTCCATAAGCTGCACCTGCTTTCCAGGCCTCACATTCCGAAACTCCAACAACCTGTTTATTATATCATCCAGCACCGCCGGGTCCATCTCCGTCGCCTCTTGAGCCATCAGATCCACAAAATTTCTTCTCTTTCTCTCGGTCGAGTAAATTCAAATATCCCCAACAAATATAAAGACCTAATTTTTTGCGACAAAAAGGGTTTGTTGAAAAGATGGCGGAGGAGCCAAGATTGAAGTTTTGTGAATCGATTGACGTAGACGACTTTCGTTGCCTTCTTCTTTCTTTTTGTTTAGAGAAATTGAAGGAAAAATTGAATCTTTGAATCCTCCACCTATCAAGTTTTCTCCTTTTTTTCATCTGCAGTTTTACTTTATTTTGATTTTATATAATTTTAAAATGTCCAAAGAAAATCATTCAAAAAGAGTAGAATTTACATTTTTGAGAAAAAAGAATAAATCTTGGCTATTTAAAGAAAACAAAACAAAATTCTTACCATTACAAAATGTATGAATTTGAGAAATACAAAAACTGATTCAATGGATACAATAATTCTCCATGAATCCATCCCTGTCTAAAATATTTTCTGTGTACTCAAATCCTTGCAATGATCTTTGAAAAAGATTTTCAGGTTTAAAAATGCATGATGATTCTTACAAACAGGCTTTCATAAATCCGCAATGGGATCCACTGGCTTTGAGGTGGTGGTTCTTTGCCTCGCTCCGGTTAAGTGAAGAAAATATGCTTTGCGGTTGTTAATTTCGGGAACTAAACATGTGAAAAGGGTTTTTAGTTGGAGCAGCAGCTCGTCTTGGTTTGGCTGCCGGAGGAGTCAGCGACATTGATGGTAGTGCCTTGGCCGGGGAGCGAGGCAGCAGCCTCCTGAGCTGCTAGAGCTTTCTTGCTTACAATATTGTAGATCTCGGTCAAAATGGTTTGGAAAGCCTTTTCAACATTTGTTGCTTCGAGAGCTGATGTCTCTAGGAAAGAGAGGCTTTCAGCCTCAGCCATGGACTGACCATCATGCTCTGGTACAGCTCTTAGATGATTTAGATCAGATTTGTTTCCAGCCATCATGATGACTATGTTTGAGTCTGCATGATCCCGCAACTCGCGAAGCCAGCGTTGTACGTTGTCAAAAGTTTGCCTTTTTGTTATGTCGTAGACAAGAAGGGCACCAACTGCTCCCCTGTAGTACGCACTCGTGATTGCTCTGTAACGCTCCTGTCCTGCTGTGTCCCATATTTGAGCCTTCACAGTCTTGCCATTAACCTGTAATTAACAATTAATGTTAATCGTCTGGATATCCTAGTCAACATCACCATGTAGAAGAATGCTTGAAGACTGAGTATCCAGTACTCTGATGCTCTGACTTAGAATAATTCATAAACACCCTTTGAAAGCCTATGAGTCTACAGTGCAGTTTCAAATTTAAAAGAGCCCCTAAAGAGTTGTCTTCCTTCTACAAAAAAAGAAAATAAAATTCATGCCATTATTATAACAAAAACAATTCAAATTTTCACGAGCTTTCCGATTTTGGAAATGCTAGGTAAACCAAAGCTCAGTCCTCGTAATACCACTCATTGCAATGTGTCCGCTGTCAACACACCCGTACAGAAAATTGAATGACATTTTCTATTGCTTAGTAGCTGCATTGCCCAAGACTCGAAATCATATGAGCATGAGACTAATAGAATAATGTTATATCTGTACTCCAATATATACAATAGATGCAGATAAATCATGTTATAAGGTTCCCACTAAATCAATTGTTTGCAAAACAGAAAAACTCACAAATCTCAAACTTATTTGATTCAGGCAATGTTAAGGAATGATGATCTATCAGACTCTAACATACCTATCCATATCCCCAATGACAATGCAATGCATTGACCAAAACTGTTGTACTAGGTTAGTCACATTATCAAGTATCCAATCGGTTGACTTTTGAAAGTGAATCAATTCTACTCTAATCAATTTCCAACAAAATCCTAACTGTCATCAACTTCAACACATAACATCACACATATTCAAATGGGCGTTTCAGCTGCAATGTCATCCTTATACCAATGCCTAAACGCAACAATCAAAATTAGATAAAAAAATAACAAGCGAAAAAACGAATACATACCTGAAGAGTCTTAGTAGCGAACTCGACTCCAATTGTGGACTTAGACTCCAAGCTAAACTCATTCCTTGTGAATCGAGACAATATGTTGGATTTGCCTACTCCAGAGTCTCCAATCAACACGATCTTAAACAAATAATCATACTCCAGATCAACTCTATGAGCCATAGACATCTCTAAACCCTAATTTAACACACATACAAAAGTCAACAAATTGAAATTCCATCTCTAATCCCATAAAGCAATTCTAAATCCGGATTGTCAAAAGACCTAATCTTTACCTTAAATACCCGACTTCGAGTTGAACCGAATCCCCGAAATGAGGATCGGAGTTGGCGAGATCCGGGCAGGATGAAAGACGACGAAGCGATCGGAGATTCGGAGTCGTACGCGGATTCTGAGATTCTTCGGTTCGGTATGGTTTTATTTATATATTTAATTAGCATTGGTAATTGTAAAGAGGGTTAATCAAACGGCGGCGTTTCTTTCGGTAAGTGGTTTGATGAGTTGGATGGGACATGTTTTAGGCTGGCAGAGGATGTTTGCTGGCTGCAGCTTTCTTCCATTATTTATTACAAATAAATGGTAGATTATCAGTAATTTTTTTGAGCAGTTGAATTAATAAAAAATGACATTGCATTTCAATTTTATTCAACTATATATAAAATAGCATTTCATGCATTTTGTTGAAATTGACATCTATAACACTGCCCCCATTTATTTCGTGCACTCCTTATATTTGTTACGCTTAGCGGGGTCTTGACAATAATCGTATAACAAGTAATTCTTCCTAACCCATTTTAGTTGAGTCCTCTGCCAGTTTGTTAGGTTCTTGAATTTGTCTTTGTTCCACCAGTTAGTCTCACTTATTTTACTGCAAATGCTGGGATCTCCACTATTCAATACACAAGCGTCAATCTTGTAATCTTTGAATGAGGCTATGAATGGTGCGTACGTCATGTTAAGCTTGTCTTTCCCACCCCCTGTTGCCCAATCTGATCCGTTCCATATGGTGGAATACAAATATGTGGGTCGAGAGTTCGGATACTCCACTCCTTGGTCGGCGTAGTTTTTGTAAACCCTTATTGGTTTCCAATCCACCATGAACCTGTAACATGCACAGAGAGATATGAGAGCTGACTATATATAATGAGTATTCTGGTGAACCCTAAAATCCTTGTTTCTTACACTAGTTGATGAATGTTCCAATGAACAGTGTAAACATGGAAGTCCGCAGTTGGATCGAACCAAAGATGAATTCTCTCCTCTCTACCTCCATGGCCATTACTGAAAACATTGGTTTGCAGGATGAATGGTTGTCCGATGACATTCCCCAAGAATTCAAAGTCGATTTCATCTCGAGTAGATGTGTCAGAAGATTGGAGCTGGAAGAAGCAGAACAAACACATGTTACAAAAAGGTTTTCTCAAAGAAATTGAACGTGCCACTAAAATGTGTGATAAAGATTGTTAATTTACTGTGTGGGCACATACATAATAGGCCACCACAATGCCCGCAGAGTAGCCAGGAACCAGTTTGATCTTCATATCATATTGCCCAAATATGAACTTGTTGTTTGACACAAAACCAGAACCAGAACCTAGAGAGAGAAATAAAACATGAGCCGGTGAGTACTACTAGAATAATAAAGTTAAAAAAGAGCAACAGAAATAATATCATGAAATTAGGGCTAACTTGATATGGTGTCAAGCTGTATCGTCCTTGATTTTCCATCTGGGGAAGTGCGAACATTCATAGGGGACCAGACAACACGAAAATCTTGATTGAAATTGCCAGTTGACACAACCGAGCAAATGGACACTTGCATCACCAGAGAATACCATAGAGCAACAGTAAAGTAGATTAGATGAGTGAGATAACTCATTTTGTTTTTTTAATGTGTTTGTATGACTTGGTTGATTGTTGTACAATGAACACTTATATAGCTGAATGTGAGGGTCATGGATGAGATTTTTTCATAAACAAAATCTCTACGGTTTGATTTGCCTAAAAAGGAATAACTTCTATGGAGGCATTTACTATGAATTGACAACCCTTTGGCTTTAGGGTAAACATTTTAGATAAGACTCAAATTAACTTTGAGAAGGACCTCTTAGACTTTCAATTCTTATATTCATTTACCATCTTAGCAAAAAATTTATACCTTAATTTATCCAGTCAGCTTGTATATATTCTTTTTACCCATGCATGATATCGATGGGGTTAGGAATATAAAGCTTTCACACCAAAAATACCATAGCATTTCAATTCTATACATGTCTAAAAAATAACATGTCATGCATTTTTGTTTGAAATTGACATCTAACTGTATCCACTTTGATGATGAGAATAAGGATGCTTGCTTATAATACCTGCATGTATATGAAATAATAATGATCTTATATATCTCAAGTTGACCAAATAGCATTCAGATTCAATTTGATGTTCCTATATATGGCCGTGCGTAGCGTCTAGTTAAAGGTACATAGCTTGTGAAAGCATAACAAGAAATCAAGCATTTCATCAAGGTTGGCAAATTCCACTGCTATATTAATATTCTCAAGTAAACCTATAAATGCTTCCCCGGAAACATCCGGCAGCTGACCAAGGGTCTTTGGACGACTAGAAAGTTATCAAGTTAGACGCAGAGAAAATGGCAAATAGATCAAGCCGACACAGGGATGTGTTTTGGATGGGTTGGGATTTGATTTACTCACCATGAGATTAAGTTTGGAATATGGATATGATATTAATTAAATTTGGCTCACCCTGTTATAACCCTTTTTAATTTGTTGTAAATGATGTTAATCATATGTCTTTGCTATCGAATTCTTCATATATAAAACGTCAAAAATATTATTTGTTGTTTTAGATGCTCATTTGTATTTGATATTTCATCATTTTCTTTTTTAGTTTCATTATTTAGCTCTATATATTGTAGGCATAGTATATTTGTTTTTATATCATTATTTTATTTGTTGAGCGCAACTTTTAATCTTTCAATTTCGAACGACATCAAATACTATGTATAGTAAAAATGGAGGGTTTTGCCAAATACCAATATAAAGCTAGAAATCGCCCTCTCATATTTCCTTTGAAAATAATAATCAAAATATAAATATTTCATTAAACATCCATCACTCATTCAACGTTAAATTTTGTCGTCATATATTTTAAAAAAATTAAAAAATAATCTTGAGTAAAAGTTATAATTGGTATTTTTGATATTATAAAGAATTCTAAATATTTAGCAAATAAATTTAAGTGCAAGAGTGATTGATATTTATCAGAATCTATTTAAATGCGGCTTGTTTTAAATAATTTTTGGGAATGATTTTATTGGTATATCTTGACATGTTGCACAAACATTATTTGAGTATCATATGGGAACTTGTTTTTACATTGAGGATCATTGAACAATCGCACAGTAACTATTTGAAAAACAGAGATTACTTATAATCTTTGTCACTTTACATAATTAGTTGAACATAACACAATTTGATAAAACAATTGCTCAGTAATAAATTCCCATTTTATTTTTAGGAAGAGTTGATGACTGTGTCATCTTACTGTACCAAATTGTTACTAAACTCTAGGAACCATAAAAAGTTCGCATCTTTATCAACAAATTCACTGTTTCTCCGCAACTGATGTGTCAAGTGCCATTTAGGAATGTGGTTTATCATATTTTCCAGGATAAAATATTTCTAAGCGAATCTAAAATTATCAATGCAAAGGTTATCGTTATGGGGATTGCACTCCTTTTTCTTTCATGCATTAATATATTCAGATTCACGTAAATTTCTCAATCATGGAATGTGATTTCCAGCAATATAATCAGCAAAAACTATCCAAAATAAGTATAACATATATATAGCAACCAATCAGTGATCTCAATTATTCAGATTTGTGAAATATACTTTGAATCAGTCTCTGTTTAAGTATTTATAAAATCCCAATTGTCATTTTTTCAACTCCATCTAAACAAAAAATGGCCTCTACAGGACTGATGCATCATGCAGTTACTTGCATCTTCATCATCATTCTTAGTAGTGTTGGGTTATGTTACGGAAACCCGCATAAAGACAGACAGGTAGTGCATTATATCCTGACTCAGATGGATTTATGACATGTTTTTTTGTTGTTATATAGTTTTTGCTTGATGTTGCAGCTTTATATTGTTTACATGGGATCACTGCCAGAAGGAGACTTCAGCTACTCCCCTGAGGCTCATCATATCAGTATGCTTCGAAGTATCAATAACGAGTATGTACATTTCAGATACTTTTTCAGATTATGTATAAAACTGTTCAAGGTTGCAAAAATCAGAACCATGTAATATATTGATTTGTAGTATCATGGATAATAATGGAGAAGAGAAGGTTTTGCTAACAAGCTATAAGAGGAGTTTCAATGGGTTTGCTGCCTGGCTGACTGATCATGAGGCTGAGAAGCTCAACAGTATGTACAAGATCGATCTTTCGTATAAACATGTCAGCTGATGCGACCGGCCTAATCGCTTTATTTTTATTCTTTACTGATTTGCAGCTATGGATGAAGTGAAATCAGTATTCCCTAATGTAATCTACCAGCCCTTGACAACTAGATCATGGAACTTAATGGGTTTCCCGGAGAACATATCGCGAAATCCCACAGTTGAGAGTGATGTGATAATTGGCGTAATCGACACTGGTCTAGCGTCGAAAAACTCTCCATTTTTCAGTGATGATGGTTTTGGTCCTGTGCCGAAAAAATGGAAGGGATTTTGTCAAAGCGAAAGAAATTTTGTTTTAACAAGTAAATATGAAGATTACTACAGTAATGTTTTTGAAAGTAGCTAGTGAATGTGAAAATGCTTACTGGACTACTGGATGCAGGAAAGTGATCGGCGGAATGTCCTACGGTCAACGGTCAGCCCCATTCGATGATGACGGTCACGGAACACATACAGCTTCCATTGCAGCTGGTAACAATGTAAAAGGTGCAAGTTTCTATGGAATAGCAGAAGGTACGGCTAGAGGAGGAGTTCCCTCTGCCAGAATTGCATCTTACCAAGCTTGTCATCCTATATTTGGCTGTGATGCGTACGCGATACTTGCTGGTTTCGATGATGCCATTGCGGATGGAGTGGATATAATCTCAGTGTCACTTGGTGGCGGTAGCCTGGACCATCTGGTGGCCCTGATGTTCTGGTTCTTGGTTCATTCCATGCACTTGAGAAAGGGATACTTACAGTACATTCAGCTGGTAATGACGGCCCTGATTTATACACAGTCTCCAGCTCTGTCCCTTGGCTTCTGTCTGTAGGCGCTTCCACTACCGATCGTCAGATCATCGACAAGGTTGTACTGGGAGATGGGACTTCAGTAACTGTAAGTCACATGAATCTCAATTTTTTTTACAAAAACCTTTAACTCTATAATCAAAACTTGTGTAATTACATTACACACTATAACCGAAATGATCAGGGAAGAACTATCAACGCGTTCGCTCCGGACGGAACTAGAGGATTGCCAATTATATATGGACAAGGGAACAAATCAACTTCCTGCACTGACTCATATGTCAGGTATATATACATATATAAAGACCTTGCTTCTTCATGATATTGTGAGTTTTTGACAATGCACCATTTTATTTACTGCATTGTGCCTCGTCGTTGATAGATCGTGTGTACTTGGATGTCTTGACCCTAAAATTGCAAAAGGAAAGATTGTGCTTTGCGATACACCTGAGTACATTCCATGGGATGAAGTGCATAGGGTTGGTGGCATTGGTTTAATAACAACCATAAAATCATACGAAATTGATACGGCGTCCGTTTCTCCATTACCTGGAGTGTCCTTAACTCCTCAGGAATACACTATGGTCCAGAAATATGTCAACTCCACCACAAGGTAACCATTTTCGAGCAATCGTCAATCGGTGTTTGATTTCTCAGGTCACTCATATTTGCAAGTCCATTATTTATTAGGCCAACAGCCACTATACTGAAAAGTATAGCTGAGAAAAATACCTCTGCGCCAATTGTTGCTTCATTTTCGTCAAGAGGACCAAACGGTCCGTCACCTCTGATTAACAAGGTTCCGACCAACTAGAGACTTTAACTTTATTACATTTCTCTGATCAGTTAACATTTCAGTTAGTGATCATTTTTTATGCTTGTGGTGGATGCAGCCTGATTTAGTTGCTCCTGGTGTCGAAATATTAGCTGGTTTCTCTCCCAGTGGAACTCTTTCTGAATATCCTGATGTTGACAAAAGATCTAACATATACAACATCTTATTCGGAACATCATTTGCTTGCCCACATGTCACTGGTTCTGCAGCTTATGTTAAAACCTTTCATCCTGATTGGTCTCCATCCGCCATTAAATCCGCTCTCATGACCTCTGGTAAGTCATTTGATCCCTCTTTTCCAATGTGTATTCATATCAAACAAGTTTTCTACTGTATTTTTAAAGCCTTGAAAATTTTCTGATGTTGCACATTGCTGAAAGTTGAGTGCTCCTAATAAAATTTGCAGCTCGGCCTATGAATGCATCATCGCATCCTGAAAAAGAATTTGCGTATGGATCAGGTCACGTCGATCCTGCCAGAGCTGTTGATCCGGGTCTCATCTACGAACTGACTCAAGAAGATTACAGAAACTATGTATGCACCGTCTATGGAAACTCAACACTGGGATCTCTAATAAACCAGACAACAGTAACTTGTCCTGAAAACAAAATTCCGGTGACAAGTTTCAACTACCCATCAATGACATTCGCCGTAAATCTAAACGATACAAAGGTTATCGACATATCATTTGAAAGATCCGTCACAAATGTTGGTCCTCCAAATTCCACTTACACTGCTAAAGTTACTGCTTATCCAAACCTCAAGATTCAAGTTGTCCCGGATACCTTGTCATTCAAGTCATCTAACAAGACACTGGCATTTACAGTTAAGGTTACCGGCAATTACCCCGTCAATGAGAAGATAATGTCGTCTTCGCTCGTGTGGGATGATGGTAATCATAGGGTAAGAAGTCCCATAGTGATTTTCAAGTTGTAGTAGCAACAATTTTCATTCAAATGATTTTCTTGATAAGGTGCTGGACCTTAGTTTTGATAAATTTATTATTTTGATGAAATTATTACTGAACCTTCATAACTTTGGTTTTAAAAAAGCATTCAAATCTTTATTTGTGAAAAAAATTGATACCGATAAAAGTCAATATTTATTAGTTATTACTCCATAGGTTGAGATCATGTGAGACATGATATATACGTAAGACAAGAGAACAAAATTGAGCCATTGATTTTAATAAATCGACGGTTGAAATTAATGTTGAGTTTTAATTAAACTAGGCGGTTGGATTTGCCAAAAACACGGGGCGGTTGGATTTGCCAAAAACACGGGGCGGTTGGATTTGACGATTATTTTATTTTAAATCTCAACCATTAAATTATAATTAATGAACGGTCGAGATTGTGTCCTACCGTCTCTAGAACTCACCCTTACTCCGTATATTTATTATTCATTAAAATTCAATTCTTGATTAATTAATATTAATATATATTTTAACAATTTAATAAATCAACATTGACACTATCAAAAAAAATAAAAAATAAATCAACATTGAACAATTTAATCACACTCGAGGGAATTAAGACGAAAACAAACACAAAGGGCACGTGACTTGAAAACAGTTTATTAAACCCTAAGGCGGAATTGGGCTCTGTTCCGACAGTGTAAAGATTTCAGATGCGAGGGGTTGGATTTGAGACGTTTATTTTGTCAGATTATCCTTGACGTGTGTTCTCCAGTAGAGGTGACTAGCGGTATGTTTGATTGTTTGAGTAGGTGTTTAACATTGGTGCAGGCCAACTGCTCGATGAAATGTCTCAGTGTGATTTTTTGACTACTCTAGTGACTTACTGGCTGAGTTAGCAGCTTTCAGTTGTAACTTGTAAGTTCTGTCCCTTGATTGACTTATTGATAATCACGTTCACGTACCTTTTATGTTTTTAGTTATGTACTGTGTTAGGGGCTATTTACCCTTTAGGACTGTGTTATGAAAGAAAGCTTTTAAGTGTAGGAATAATAAATGGATGAGATAACTTAAAGAGTAATTGGTGGATTATACATTGCACTTGCAGGTGCTGCATTTGGATACCAGGTGTGACTTTTTATAGGGGTGATGGCAGCACGGGCAGTATTAAAATCAAGATTACCCATTTGGGGGTCTCTCAAGGGCTTAGTTAAAGTACAAACAATAGGGGTAGCTTCACGTTTGAAGGATTCATCCAAGGAAATCTGTTTCATTGGAGTGCCAAATATGGTGAGACAGTATCATGACGGGAGGCTGAGGGGGCCTTTGTGGAGACTGGAGAGGGAAGAAACTTATTGGCAAACAAGCTTTGTTTGTGGTACAAGGTCTGAAAAGGTTTAAGAATGACGAGGACCTGCTTGAAAAGTTTATCAAAAGTCACGTGATGAGACTTTTGAAGATGGACCTGATAGCCGTTCTCACTGAACTTGAGCGTCAGGAGGAAGTTTCTTTGTCCGTCAAGGTTCTTTCGTCTTTCCCACTAATACATTTTAATTACTCTTATTCTGCTTAGTCATTTTGCTAGATTTGTGTTTTAGTGTAGCCTACTACCTTGTTCTTATTTTTACCATGATATTTTGTAGTCTATGATCATTAAAGTTGTGTCTTCCATGTATCTCGCATTTCAGTATCTTGCGTATTTGTTGTCTTGTTTTGAATGTTTTTCATCCAATTTTTTTACCATTCAATGTTTCGTAATTTATAACTGCCATCCATACACGTGAATACTTGATCACCTTAACAACATGTTATAATTAACCAAATCCATTTCTAGCAGATATTTAAGGTGATTCGAAAGCAAGACTGGTATAAGCCTGATGTCTACCTATACAAAGATTTGATTATTGCATTAGCAAGAAGTAAGCAAATGGAGGATGCCATGGACTTGTGGGAAATCATGAGGAAGGAGGACTTATACCCTGATTCCCAGACATATACAGAGGCGATCAGGGGCTTTCTAAAGTATGGTTCTCCGGCTGATGCGATGAATGTTTATGAAGACATGAAGAATTCACCAGACCCACCAGAAGAATTACCATTCAGGATTTTATTAAAGGGCCTACTCCCCACCCCCATTGAGAAACCGAGTCAAGCAAGACTTTGAGGAGATATTTCCTGATCGACATGTTTATGATCCTCCAGAGGAGATATTTGGGGCACATTGAGGTTTGTTCTAATCTGCACCGTCATCTTGCTATTTTGTTGAATTCTTTGTCTCTTCCAATCAGCTCTTTCTGTTTCTTTCGCTGCTTCACTTGTCCAAAACTAGAGTAAAGAGTAGTCAAATTTTTTGATTAATTACTCATCCATTAAAATGTAGAACTAAATTTTAATTACCTGCACATTGATCAGATATATTAAACACAAATACTCAGTTTTGCTTCAACGAGTATTGTCAAATCTCTGCTGATTGGAATCCAGAGCACACTAATCAAAACTTTCTGTAATTTTTCATTTATCAGTAATGTCAAAGGGGTCAAACTCTTAGACTTTGGAAACAAAGTTACTGCTGGTATAGGGATTCTCATTTGTTGGAGTTGGAGTATCATTGTACGAAAGTTGCCAATATGCAGTACTGAATAGTAGTATTTTGATGCCTTGTCTTTGATATCATTTCCTCGTTGTTTATACTTTCTATATGGCCAAAGATGGTTGATCTGTTGATAGTTTGAATATTTACTACACGGTAGCATAGACCATGCTGATATATCTAACCCTGGCTTTTAATTCTGCTAAATGCAGCTGCTCCACCTAAAGCATATGACTCTGAAATATGAACTGCGCTGTTACTCATCATTGAAGACGAGGATATTTTACTCTAGAGGATGCAGTTTTGAGTCTCCCACTGGTATTCTAATTCAACAATCCCTTTTTACTGATTGTACTGAACCATATATTGTCGGCATGGTCATTAGTTAAAAATCAAACAAAATATTTGCCAACTTAAATTTCTACCTAATCAGTTACAGACTACAGTTAGCACTACTGGGTCTGGGCCACATGACCTGATTTGATAGTGCTGATATTATATACCCAAATCTCCTATGATAATCCTTATTTAATTAAATATCTCAAATGACGATTTGGCCTTATCTCTTAAAGATTATTGTCTAGTTATGTAGGGAGGAACTGCATAACTTTGTTGACAATTCTCATATATGAATTCTATGTAGTGAGGAGCTGCATCACACTTTATCCCGGATTTGATGCCTACTTCCATGCAGTTTCGGATACTTGAGAGCATCTACCATTCTTTCATGGGTATATATTTGTGCCATGTGAGTATGTTCCTTTGGATCAAATGAGATCAGGAATGTTGAAGATATATGTAGCTAGACATGTGAAGGATACATACCTTGAGGAATTCTTGTTATTAAGTCAACTCAGTGTTTTATGAGTGTGAGAATAACAAGGCTTGGAAAAAAGATGAATGAAGCATGTCATGCTACTGTGTCTATGTGTCAACATGTCTCTCAAGCAGCTGTAAATGTTGACAATGTTCATCTGATTATCCTTATTCTCATGGTCCATTTCTCCACCTCTACCTGTCTATTTAGAGGTTATACTCTTTGTAGGGTCATTTGTCCCCTCCCTTCAAGGCTGAGGTCCTCTTTTGATTAAAAATTAATAATTGATTGCCAGTTATTACAATACTTGAATATTATGCATCACCTTTCATGAAATAGAAAAATGTCTAATGCATCGGACCATCAGTATTCGAAGTAATTGTTCCATGAAATAATAACCAATGCGATATTTGAGCATAAAGAAGAATATGATTTTCTCCATATCATGAAACGTGATCCATGAATTTCCTCAACATTAAAAATACCGAACATTTAACGATAGATATGTGCTATTAATGCAAAATACCTAACCTAGGAACTTGCTAAATCATGCAAATGTCGAAACTCGAGCATTTTTTCCATCTATTTATGCTCTGTTTGGTTGCATGGAAAAATGAGTGGAAAAGAAAATTTAACGGAAAATTTAAAGAAAAATATTTGTGTGTGTTTGGTTAAATTATGAAAAATGAAAAAATAACAAAGGAAACAATATAAACTTTTCCTCTCAATTTTCTTATGGAAAATTACTTTCCTTTAAATTTTTCCTTAAATTTTCTTTCCATTACTTTTTCCCGCATCCAAACGGAGGGTTACTATTTAATACTAACATTTCACGAGAAATATTCGTCTTCAAATCTCCCCCAAACAACAAATTGGTTGAGATTCTTCAACTGAAAACGATAAAATCAACAAACGTTGACTCATAAAAAGAATGCAATTATCAAAATTTGTTGGGATAGGAATTATACTCTTTAGGCAAGTTGTTCAAGAATATGCACACTCGTACTCTATTAATTAAAATACCAAAATTAAAATAAAAGATAAGTTCAAAAATATCAAAACTAGAAGAAAAAATTTAATTGTATTCTCCTTCACTTTCATTTTTCACCGGATTCTGATTAAATACAATTTACTTTTATTATTTATATACAGAATCAAAACGATGTCATTTTACTGTTTTTACTAGTATCTTATATCGTACAAATAGTTGTTACTGCACCTGATAACAAACTTTCTTTCATCTTCATGTCATTAAATTCAATATAATATAAAATAAATTGCTGAAGAATCTCCATAGTTAGAAAAAGAGGAGGAATAAATCTAATCCCTCAGATATCCCCTAACTAATCTCACACTATATATAAACAGAGCCAGGCCTTTCAGCCAGACAGACATCTTCAGATCTGCAGAAGAGAGAAGCACGTGAAGAACACGTGAGGTGAGTAGATGGGTCCCTCCTCCATTTCCCATCTCTCTTTGTCTGCAGTCAATGTTACACTGCTGCTGTTCTGTTTCTGCAAATCTTATCCATTTGGTTTTTTTCATGTTTGTCGTTTGTTTTCTGCTGTTCATCAATTTCTGTATTGTTGACCGGTTTCAGAGACAAAAGAAGAAGCTTTTAAGGAAGTTGAAGAGGTTGTTATTGTTGTTGGTGGTAAAGTGTTCTGCTTGTTTTCTCAAGGAAGAAATTAAGAGAGATCTATTTGAGTTTGAATCAATGGAGGGACAGAAGAAATCTGGTTCATCATCTTCATTCACTTCTGAGCTGTTTGGATCTAGTGACGCTCAGAGATCATCTTCAGCATCCTCTGGGATCTTTGCATCCATGTTCCCTCAGCCAGGCACTGTGAGTGAATCTCATCATTTTCACATTAAAGATCAGACCTTTTAACTTTTTTTAAATCAACTGAATTCTTAGATTTTAGATTTTGATAAGGGGTTTATCTGGGTTTCCAGGGCCAGCAACAGGATTGGGGATCTAGGAAGGGATCCTCAGGTTAGAAAAAATGATTTTTTTCATTTTATGCAAAATTTCTTAGGACCGGGTCATTTGATTTGATTTGATTTAGTCTATGTTTCAGTTGTTTCATTTTTCTTTTTTAATGTATCATATGTTGCAGGAATGGGTCAGCAAGAAAGAGGGCAACCTTGTCACCTGAGTTCATCACTTTACTACGGTGGACAGGATGTATACCCCTCCAGTTCATCAACGACCACCCATTCTGCTGGACCTCGCGCAAACGTAAGTATCTCATACTCATACTCATAAATAGTTAATACAGAGTATGAACTATATGATTTAAAATGGTTGGTATAAATTTGCATATGTATGCATGTTGTTTGATGCAGTACAAGAAGGACAAAGAAGATGATGATTCTAATGGTAACAATTCACAAGGTGCTTCCAGAGGAAACTGGTGGCAAGGTACAAGATAATAATCAACATTTGCAATTTAAAAAACTAAAATTGTCTCGGCTCTGCCAATCTCTCGAACTAAGAGGAATCTAATGTTGAATTATTATTGTTTCCGACAGGTTCTCTTTATTATTAGAACCTTGCAAGTCCAAGGAAGACAGAGTTCTTGTCTATTTGCAAAAGGTAAAAAACATAGAGAAACCTAACTCAACATTTATGATTTAATCCACTGTATATTTTCATCATGTTTTATTTTATTTGGAATTTGTTCTTGCAGGATTTCGTGTCTTTCCTTGGATCATAAAACCTTCCATTCCTTTGGAAGGAGAACGGTGTTATAACAATAGTAGGGAGGGTGCTGCTGCTTTGAATATACGTAGTAGGGCTTGTAAAGCAACTATCTTTGCATAATGTCGACAAACCTGTTTCATATGGGTGTGTACGTATGTAGTGTGCGTGACCTTAAAGAAAAAAAGATCACAGGGGAGCAGAGTTGCGTTAGCTAGCTACCGCTCCCTTTAACGTGTGATCTTGTTGTAGCTTGAACAATATATGTTTTAATGAAATAAAGATGTTATGGTTTGGTATTTCCTACAATGAAATATTGCAAGGATTTTTTGTTATCTTGGTTCGTTAAGTTGTTTACTTTTATGCAAATGTGCATCTATCCATGCAAAAGATATTCACTTATGATCGCTTCCGAATCTAAAGTTGTTCTAAATATGGGACAAAACAACAAATGGAGGGCATCTAAGGAATCATATAACATCAGGAATCAGATTCTTGTATGAAATGCATGTCAAATGGAACAATAATCAGATTCTAATGTAACACATAACCTTGACTTTGGACTTAGATTGGTTCCGTATCGTAGTTGGATGCATCCAACGCAGTAGTTAGTGGTCCTATCAACTAGCAATAACAGAAGCATTATGAATCAACGGATATGCTAAGGAAATCAAACAATCTACAAGAATCGTGAATTTTTTAGATACCTTTTTCAAGTTGGAACTAAACTAGGCAATGAGTTTAATGTGATGTGGATCTATACGTACAACAGTTTCTAGGCAGTAGCCTCATCCAAATACCCACTTGAATTCGCGGAACATTGCTAACCCAGTATAGTTGATCCGTCAAAAATGTTCATTATTGATTGCCAAAATCTAACTCGTGTCACCCGCGTGACAGACGGTAAACTTAATATTTACCACTACTACAACGACTTCTATTGTAAAATTTTATCAAATTAATAAATAATTTTTAATAATTAATGTATCAAAATGGAATGAAGAAGCAATAAAAGGGTATTGAACGGGTCACCCGCGTGATAGGCAGGAATACTTACTACTATACTACAACGATTTTTATTATAAATTTTAATCAAAATAATTAATATTTTTAATAGTTATGTATCAAAATGAAATGAAGACGCGAATAGAATGACGTTGGCCGCGTTGCCGAGATCGAATCCGGGTCATCTGGATAACAAACAATAATACGTACTACTATACTGTAATAATTTTATTATAAAATTTTATCTAATTAATTAATATTTTTAATAGTTAATGTATCAAAATCGAATGAGGACACAAATAAAACATCAATGTCAGGGATAAAAAGCCAATGCCGAAAATATTTACCACTATACTACAACGACATTTATTATAATTTTGATCAAATTAATTGATTTATCAAAATGGAATGAAGACGTAAATAAAATGTCATGGTCGGGTCACCCGCGTAACTCACGAGAATACTTATTACTATACTATATTGACTATTATTTAAAAAATTTGATCAAATTAATAAATATTTTTTAATAATTAATGTATCAAAATGAAATGACGAAAGTCGATAGGCGAGAATACTTACCATTATACTACAACAGAATAATAACAAACTCAATGCAATATGTGACTGATTTTGTTACAATTACGTACACCATGTGTAGCTGCTTATGATGAATATTACATTTCAACAACTGAAAGGAGGGAGATCAGCTGATTTTCCATCGTACTCCAAAAGGCCTTCTTCCCCTGATTTCTTGAAAACATGGCTGCGGAAAATCATAAATCCGGTAGCATATCCTGCGATGGCAACGATGAACACTCCGATGTTGAACGACATGACAGCCAACATAACTAAATAGGCAAGCCCGGTTCTTGCAGCATACATCGATGTTAGTATTATCCCTGCAACGATGTTGTTAAAGTGAGGTTTGATTACACGGGCATGGGAAAGCCACTCGATAAGGATGCAGACAACAAAGATGGTCATTAGGGCGATAAAATACATTGTGATACTCTCGCCCGGCCAGCCAGGGATCAAGATATCCGTCGCTTGACCCCAGTAGAATGTCATTTGACTTGACGACATGGCGGATGACATTGAGGACATGTTCTTCATATCCTTGTCCATGTTCATTTTCATTGTGTTTTGTATGTGATGAATTTGAAGATGAGATTTGGAAAAAATGTGATGGTTATAAGGTTTGGTCTGGAGTAGCTGAATAAGTACTGCAACTACAATCAGTTTAGTAGGAGTTTCGTGCAATGTTGTACTGCATGATCATGCACATATTGCAAGCACAGTTTGATCTTCTCGAACGCTGATGTCGTATTCAGTGTTGAATTTTTGACAACAAAGGATGATTTGTGCAACGTCAAAAGTTGTTGTACCAACTAGACATGTACGACTGCTTGACTTATTTTTGTACTGCATTTTGCTTCAAATTACGATTTGGTTCGTACAATTGGGCCGGTTCGGGTAACTTGGAATCTTTATCCATATCTAGTTGTATTGGGCTGGTTGATTGGCCTGATTGAATCCTACCGGCCCAACAATATTTATTTTCTTATTTCTAAAAAAATGCATTATGTAAATCGTTAGCGATAATTAAGGATAATAATAATTAAAAACAAAAAAGGGACACGACAGCCTAAGACACTAGAGACAGTGTGGCTCGGCCAGGTAGACGTGTTCCGATTCAAATATGATTGTGATCGAGTCGACGAATCGGAGACGGAGCACGTGAATACCCCTCCGACCTCTACTTCATCCAGATTCATATTTCATTCAGCCGGAAGAATCATAGCAAGTAACGTGGAAAATTAAAAAAGTGCTCTCTTTTCTGGGTTTAGTCACCAAATGCATCCTTCAATCTCAAATCTCCAGATACTCCTCGATTTCTAGGGTTTTCTTCTTCATCTAATTTAGGTTTGAAATGGGTTCTGGGTGTTCTAGATTTGGGTTTTGTTTCTGGACTTCTACTGCTTCTGGATTCAAATCTGAGCTCCATCAATCATCAGCTGATCCAGGTAGTTTTTAGCTAGACTTTTTAGCAGTGATTTTCGTATGGGATCTGATCTGGTCTTATACACAGGTAAAGGACAGGTCAGCAGCTGGCCTACTTTCAAGGAGTACAGTTTGGAGAAGCTTAGGTTAGCTACTTCTGGTTTCAGTAGGGACAATATTGTTTCTGAGCATGGTGAGAAAGCTCCAAATGTTGTTTACAAGGGAAAGCTGGATGATGGTGTTTGGATAGCTGTTAAGCGATTTAATAAATCTGCTTGGCCTGATGCGCGACAGTTCCTGGTTTGTGCCTGTGTTTATTTTATAGCTCTTGTTATTGTTTCAATTCAAATTTGCTGAAGATGTGATTTTGTTTAGGATGAAGCTAGGGCTGTTGGGCAGCTGAGGAGTGACAGGTTGGCGAATTTGATTGGGTGTTGTTATGAGGGAGATGAGCGATTGCTGGTGGCTGAGTTTATGCCTCATGAGACACTCTCAAAGCATTTGTTTCACTGTAAGACTTTGGTGTGTAGTTTCATTATTAGAACGTTTGGGGATTTTTAAATATATCTAGTTTCTAAATATCGGGCTGGCTGTTGCAGGGGAGGCGCAACCAATGAAATGGGCTATGAGAATGAGAGTTGCGTTTTTTCTTGCACAAGCTCTTGATTATTGCAGCAGTAAAGGAAGGGCGCTATACCACGATCTTAATGCTTATCGAGTTTTATTTGATAAGGTTTAATTGGTTTACCATGATTTCTTTACATTTCTGCTGTTAATTTATGTATTCCCTCCTAACATTTGTCACTTTTTGAATCCATCGTAGGATGGTAATCCAAGATTATCATGCTTCGGATTAATGAAAAATAGCAGAGATGGCAAGAGTTACAGCACAAATTTAGCATTTACTCCACCCGAATATTTGAAGACTGGTAATCTTTTGTGTTTTACGATCCTTGTGAGATTCACGACTTCTATTGTGTTTATGACAAAGCTATGCAGGATTCTTATAATGGTTTCCCACTGAAGTATACTTTAAGTAATAACACAAGTCTGACCTGATTCTTCTCAGGAAGAGTGACCCCTGAAAGTGTTGTCTATAGCTTTGGAACTTTGTTGCTTGACCTTCTTAGTGGCAAGCATATACCCCCGAGTCATGTAAGTTTGGCCTCATCACTATATGTGCCACGGCTTGAACTGACTTCGTTATCTTTGCGCGGTTCCATCTATTGTTTCTTTAAGCGTATATTTAAATGCACAACAAGAAGCATTAAATGTATCACCTTGCAGGCACTTGATCTTATACGTGGCAAGAACTATGCAATGCTGATGGATTCTTGCTTAGATGCTAATCTTATGAGTGATGACGGAACTGAATTAGTACGATTGGCATCTCGTTGTCTGGAGTATGAACCTCGTGACAGACCTAATACGAAGACACTTATTAGTTCTCTTGTTCCTCTTCAGAAAGAAACTGAGGTAAGTTAATGCTACATGAGCTTCTATACTCAAAGAAGTCTATCGTAGAATTTTGTAACTGGAGCGTTTCACAAATTTATTTCAGGTTCCATCACATGCTTTATTGGGCATTCCTCATGGGTCAGCCTCCCCTACGAAAGCCATGTCACCTCTTGGGGAAGCTTGTTCAAGAGTAGATCTCACCGCAATTCATGAGATATTGGAAAAGCTTGGCTACAAGGATGATGAAGGAATTGCGAATGAGGTTAGTGCTTTCTTCTAGACGTATCATGGATGATTAGATTAATTTTTCATAAATAAGTGTTAAATCAAACCTTTCCTTCTTGCATCAGTCATATTAAACTGTCTTCCGTGCTGATGTACTGAAATCTTACTATCCTTCATATTTTTGCAGCTCTCTTTCCAAATGTGGACCAATCAAATACAGGATACAATGAATTCCAAGAAGAGAGCTGATGCCGCATTCCGAGCCAAGGATTTCACTGCTGCTGCTGATAGTTATACACAAGTAAGTTATTTTGTCCCGAGTGTTGTGCATGAGCTGCTTCTGAACACCCGTTCAATTTTGTGAGTAGTTTTTGAGGCTAAGGCTAGGAGGCTGAATGATTTGACAAATGAAATTCAGTAAATGGGTTGAAACACTGACATAGTGCTGGCATTCATTTTAACAGTTTATTGATGGTGGAACGATGATATCACCCACGGCATATGCAAGACGATGCTTGTGCTACTTGATGAACGAGAAACCACAGGAAGCTCTAGGGGATGCCATGCAGGCGCAAGTAGTTTCTCCTGAATGGCCTACTGCCTTCTACCTACAAGCAGCTGCGCTCTTCAGTCTTGGAATGGAAAATGATGCTAGGGAAACACTCAAGGATGGTCAAGCTTTGGAGGCCAAAAGGTCCCTGCGTTGATAGTTAGGCATTTTTAATCCATCTCGGACTCAGACCCCTTTGTACTTAACATGGTGCATTGGCTTAGACATCATGAAACATGCCTGACTATTGCATTCAGAATTGTGTTCAGGTATTAATTGTAATATGATTATCAAGTTCAGCTTCTCAGTTTCAAGCAAATCCTGCTAAATTGGATCTTCAGCATGCAACATTTAAAAAAATTAGAAAACACAGCAGAAATATACTGCTAAATTGGAAGCACAACCAATGAGAGGTTTGAAGCAAATACAAACTATTCTCTAACCGAGTAGTTCATTAGGATTCTAAAAATAGAGCAATTCAAGGATCACACAATAAAAAACACTGTACAAAATGCAAGTATTCTTAAGCTTTGGGGACTGTCTCATCCTCATCTTCCTCAATCTTGGGAGCTAAGTAGAATCTGATGTAGCCCATTTCAGCAATCTTGTACTCAACCACAACAGGGAGCTCAGAGGACAAACTGATTGTAACTGTGTTGGACAATGGAGTTGCTTTTGTGAAGGAGTTCATGTACCTCAGTGCAAATGTGAGAGACACTGGCTCATTCATCTCAATTACAGTAGCTTCTTCAGGCTGCAGATATCATAAGTAAAAGAACAACTTTTATTTCCATTAACATAGTCCAAAATGAAACCAGCTGAAAATGAAACATCCAATACCTTGTCCACAGTAGTGTTCTGGCGGAGAACAACATTAGCAGTTCCAATATCTCCTCTGGTGGAAAACTTGACTCCTTCCTTTGTAACCGATATAACAACTACAAGAGCATACCAAATCAATTTATCATTAACCATAACACTAAAATGATTCATCTAGACAAACATATACACTTAGCTTCTTTAAAATGCTCCCTTTTCCAAAAATGTCTTACCAGTATCACCAATGCTGGACAGATCTTTGCAAATCCTAGCAAATTCAGCTGCAGGCATCCTAACAATTGAGTCATATTGAGCTTCAGGAATCCCAAGATGCTCGCTATCAATATCCATCAGCTTCATCTCAAAATCAGATATCTTATCTGGCTGCATCCACAACCAAATTCCATATTCAACATCAACAAATCCAGTTTAATCACTATATAAACAACTCCGTAT
Organism: Sedum album; assembly: GCA_006409495.1. Classification (NCBI taxonomy): domain Eukaryota; kingdom Viridiplantae; phylum Streptophyta; class Magnoliopsida; order Saxifragales; family Crassulaceae; genus Sedum; species Sedum album. The sequence goes on from QZGG01000709.1 coordinate 83,109, forward strand.
CCCTAAGCTACACAAAAATCATCATAAAAACAAAATTCTGAAAATAAACATGAAAAAAGAGACTTACTTGGACTTTCAAACATGAAGGTAACAGTGTCACTCCCATCATCAGCTTTGATAGTGATAATATCATCATTTCCAGCACACTTCAACATCTTCGACATATTCCCCAAATTCATCCCAATCGAGATGTTCCTATCGCATCTGTAATGCTCAAATCCTTCAGATCTAAGCAAAAGCGCGACAAGAGCAACGTGACTTGAGTCCATAGCTTGAAGAGAGAGAAGCCAGAAGCGGAACAGTCGAAGTTAGCGTCTACAACTAAATCCTTAATCGCCTCCATCACCTTCTTAAGGAGACTTCCTTGAACTAGCCTTAGCTCCAACATCTTCGAAGATAGCGACTGGTCGGATTGAGTTGCGGAGGGAGAGTGAGAAGGCGAATTAGGGTTTTGAAATGGGACGAAGCGCAGTGAAGAAGTTGAGCTGTTTGTTTATATTTATATTTCTAGGGCTGATGTTGGCGGGACGGATTTCGATTGCCACCAATCGATTTAGGGTTTAACAATTACGGTTTCACAATTTTATTACATTTACATGAATTTTTGTGAATCGAGTAAGTTCAACAAATTAATATTAATAACAAAATTTAATATTTGTGAATATTGGTTTTGATGGACATAAAATTCAAATTAAGTTAATATTATATAATAAATAATGTCAAAATGATATCACTTTAATGCTCAGAGCAAATAACTGCGCTCCATCGAAAAGTATTTTGTATAAATCTCATATTAAACCTTTGTGGAATTTAATTGAACTGCACCATAGTCAAATGTTCTTGCCAAATGAATTCCTGTTTTACTTATTTTGAAGTTTACTACCTTGATTCATCCTAAAAAGGATCTAGTGAAATATTGAGAAAAGTATCACATATCGCTTTACTGAATTACGTTATGTCGTTATGTAGCGAACAAATATAAGTAAATGATATACTCCCTCCGTCCCACCGAATGCTTCTCTTTTTGCCATTTTAGGTGTCCCACCGAATGCTTCCTATTTCCTTTTTTGGCAAAAAATAAATATTAAAATATAACACTCTAATTACGTTTACTAGTTAAACATAATTAATTATACTAACTAATTAATTATTATAATTGAATTAAACCAACTGCCAAAATTGAAAAATCACCCCAATAATCCTAGATATTGATTTCAAATTTTGGTCTCAAAATTTTAGGCCTGGCACTTTGCGGGTTTTTAGTAAAAAAAGTTAAACCCGTACCCGACCCGCGTAGTAAATTTCGAGTTCGGGTTTATAGATTTAAAAAAAAGTTAAACCCGTACCCGTACCCGACCCGCGTATTTTGAATAAATAAATATTATAAATAAATAAAAAATGGATTTAAAAATATTATAAATAAATAAAAAGTGAATAAAATCATAGAATAAGATTCATAAACTGTTATTTAGTCCTTCACTAACTTGAAAATAATAATTTGAGCAAAAAAATAAACATGATGTGTATATCAAATAGTATTATGAATATATAAATATGTATTTATAAGCATAATGCGGGTTTGCGGGTTTGATTAAAAATTATATATTAAACCCGTATCCGAACCCGCAGTGTCCAAAACCCGACCCGAACCCGCGAAATTTTTCGGGGTTTGCGGGTTGAGTGTGGGTTTGCGGGTTCATGTGCCACCCCTACAAAATTTTGGTGGAAAAGTTTAATTTTGGTAAATTAATTTTGGTCTCAAAATTTTGGTGGAAAAATTTAGTCTTAATCAGATTTTCATTAAAAAAAATTATTCCTTAAATATTGATTTCTTATTTTATATTGAAAATGCCAAATAGAAAGCATTCGGTGGGACGGAGGGGAGTAGTACTTAGTAGCATCAAAGGAATACATTATACAGTAAGGTGTCTATCAGCACACCAATCCTTTGCTCAATGATTTCATAAAAATGTGAAACGATCCACTGACTCATCATATTAGGACCCTTTAGAGGGGTACACGCAATTCGAACTAACAACCTTTCAGTATCACCAATTATTTAAGCAGCAGTTAGATACATAAAATGATAGGGAAGGCAGGATCACTCGATATCATACCCTTTTTCCTGAAGCTCAGTAATGACTTCATTCCTCATCCTAATCCAGAGCTTGTTGGCTTCTGTTTCAAGCTTCTCGTTTTGTAACACTTTCTGATAATTAACCGCATCCTTGTCAACCTCAATGAACCCTTTTGGCCCGATGGTCGTGCCTATCATTCCTCCCTTGGCTATAAACTCCTCCATAGCTTCTTCATCACCAGGGTAGGGAAACTGACGGCGCTCGTAAAGATGAGCAAGCTCTTTTTCTTCCTTTGGCATAGGTCTAAGCGTCCACCAGCCGAGCGGTGAGGTCTCATTGAATAACCAAGCCGCTCCAAATATAGCATATGTTATCAAGTGAGCCTTGCCTATTTGCTTCCAGAAATAATAATCATTTGGCCCTAACCCGATTTTCGCCAAATACTTCTGCGTAGTGCTCCAGTCCACCGCTTTCAACCCTGCACTCACAACCCAGAAGACACGAAACAATGTAAAATACAACTCAGACATTTTATCGAACAGCCGTTGGGCATGTCACCAATAAACAAAAATCCAACTGCAAATAAAGAAATTGAGGGCTCCAAAACATCACTCTTCATAAATATTATTTGTCAATAATAAATTTTGAAGATCAAATCCAATCTAAGTATCTAATAGCAACTTCTGTTTGATCATCACAATTCAAGATGCTGTTTTGGACTGAAACCGACGCCGATTTCAAAGAGTATAACAACAGCTTTCCGAAGCCGATTTTCCAACGAATCGGATAAGAGCTAACCTGTTTTAACTTCCTGGAACCTCTTCCGAACCATTCCGGCGAAACAACAATGTCGGTCGGTGTCGATCGATCCTCGTCTTCTCGATTCAGCTATTGAGAATGTTACGTGTTCAATCCCGGGCCGGTAGTTGTGCAATGAAAAAGCCCAATCGTAACAAGCCCTATATATTACATTAACATTGAAGCAGAAAACGCACCGTTTTGACACTTTTAAATGACCAACTTTAAAACGACATCGTTTGTTCAACAAACTAAGCTGGCTTACATTTATACAGTGCAAAATATCAAAACGGGGATACGCATGCATGAAGTGAAGCTTCACTTCCGGAAATCAAAAAAGTCAAAAGTCAACTATTGTTGTTGCATGGTTGTGAAGATTTGTATATGATGCTGGAACACGTACACAACCTTCAGTCAGTGCTACCACCTTCGTGAGGTGCTCTCTTGTTCATTTTTGGATGCCCAAAAGTTATTGTTCTGCCTCCCACCTCTTCTGGCAAAACCTCTGCTCGAGTCCGTGTTTCCTCTCCTGGTGTAAGTGTTTCTTTTGTCCGAAGCTACCCAATCACCCCTGCCTTTCCGACATTCCATGAAGGACTCTGACTAGAGAAACTGTTTGCACAATCGTAATGTCAGTCCAAAAAATCGATGCAATAAGTTATTATAACAACAAAGACGAACAAACTTAGACCTTGTAGTTGTAGTTTGAGGATGAGTCCTTTGAATTGTATGCCACAGCTTTGTTTCGACTATGTCCGATTCTGTGATTGTCTGAAAGGAAAACATAACAACTTCGTAAATTGGTATCAAGCGAGACACTAACAAATTACACATCAACACAAGTTATGTAAAAGACCTTATCGGGAAATATGACACCATTAAGTGGACGGTAGCTAGGAACCACCTTCTCGATGGGTTCTTCATAAACTACACAACTGTAATTGAGGTATGTTATAATTATGAATCAGAGGGTGAATCTAAAAAATAGCTTGAAGTTGTGGTGTCTGACTTACAGGACATTGTTCTTTGTGGAATCACATTCAGTTAGCAATGATCTGAATTGTCCGCAGAGACCATCACTGCAACACAAGCCAGTTTATATTTATCATCACTAGAATTTGTAGAAGTTTTTCGCAGAAAGTTAGATATATTTGCAGGTTCAGAAATTACATACCTCAATTTGGAATCAAACTTTTTTAAGAGTTCACTCTTACTGCTCGAGGGCAGACGAAAAGCCTCCAACAAGCTTTCACCAAAATCACTGTCCGTTCTGATGAACAATCTGTCATTACTCACTTTGTTTCTGAGTGCATCTTCTCCCTCCTAAAAATTGTAGAATATCGTAATACTGGAATATTTTTCCAGGTCTACTATTTAAAAATAAGTTGAGTTCATACAAGCTTCTTTTCGAGTTCCTTTGTTTCAGAGAGTAAACGCTCCTCATCAATGAAGGAAAGCTTTGAAATGCCCTGCAAAAATATGATTCAAGTTACATGTTTGACTGGAGAAGATTGCACAGATATGTCGATATATTCGAAAAGGTTAGTGAGTTTACCTGCCAGAGAAACCTTTTTCCATCAACATCGATATCAAAATCTGTAAGAAAGTTCAAATGGTGAAAAGGATTGCTAAATAGAACCTGGATGTCACAATGCACACTCGGAAAAACATTTAGTTACCTTCTGGATAAAAATCAGCAATACAAGAGTCCTTATCGGTCATTAAGTATTGGTAAGCCTGCGGCAATGCACCAGCACTACAAGATTGCATTACCAACAAGCTTAAAAATCAAATTAACCATTTAGATGATATCATCAGAATTCTGACCTGGTAGGAGGCAGGACAGCCATCAGTTGATCAAGAGGCTTAAATGGGGACCCCTGAGTAAATTTAACTTTGATTTTTGACATTCCAACAAAATCTGATGCAAAAGGCCCATAATGGAATGGATAGAACCTAGATCGATGAAAAGTGTTGGTGCACCGAAAAGATGAAGACGTTCCTTCCATTATGACAAACCAAGTGACACTAAGAGTTAGCTCACCAAGTCCACGAGGGAACTCCATAAAAGTAGTATTGTAGCACCCATATAAGACCTTCAGTGTATTTTTGAATCTGCAAACAAGCGTACAACTGTCAAAACAACGCTCAAACAAACCTCAGCTGCGATATAGAGTTGACAAAATTATGGTTTTTAAGACTGACTACAGTTGTGCGAGTTCTCTCAAATTCATCATTGGTTTGAGCTAAGAACTTCTCTGCATAATATCTTCTTTTCCAGCCAGCTTTTCCGAGCTTTACCTTGAGAAACAAGATAGTACGGCTCTATAAGTTGCTTAACTTAGCAAATAAAAATCACTTTGAAAATAATCTTACCTTGTCAGTTCGAAAGTCTCCACTTCTAAAAAGATCAAACTTCTTCTTCATTAATTCCCTTAACTTATGTTTCAACTCCTTCGTGTTAGCCACCACCTGAATAGCAGAAGCTGGCTCCTGTGTTAGCTGAGTTTCTTCATTGAAGCTGGTATTATCATCTGCTTCACAGATCTCACTGGTGTCTTCTTCAGGCTACAAGTAGAAGAGGTCGTGTATTATCAGTTTTATTTTCATATGTAACAGAAACTAAATGTTAGAGTAAATGCAAAAAATACTAACTTCTGAATGGTAGCGTAGGAATTGTTTTAGCTTGCGCTCTTCCCACTCAATTCTTTTATTGAAAATCGCTTCCTCATATGATCCTATGGATGTTATGAAATGTTCCACCCTTTTCAACTTGATAAAGCTGTTATGCTTATCTTTAATCTGCAGAAACAAAACATAGATTGATAGTTATACACATGTGCATTCCCAAGCTTATTTGACAAGTAGGAAACCACTCGTGTTGTGTATACCTTACTCATGTCAATGAGATATCCTCCACAGGTTTTAAACTCCCTCTTGTAAACATCCATCATGAGGTCAACAGCTCCCTACAAGATAAAGTTGAAGCAATGTGAGGCTTTCTATAAGCAGCGCTAAACAACTCGTCTTTATTTATATTTGAAAAAACAAACCTCTTTAATATCAAGTGTTGGCATATGAGGTAAGAAATCATTGCCAGCAAAGAAGCACATGAAAACAAAATCATCAACAATTCTTCAAAGTCATATTCCATGTTTTCAGGTAGATCTTTGATCGTGATATCAAGCTCCAAGTATTCACGTAGCAGCCAAATGTGTAGAAACTGCAAAGAATACAGGTTGCGTGAAAAATGCAAGTAGCAAGCTCAACTTCTTTAGAAATATTTGGATTAAGAAATACCTCAAACGGCTTTTTCTTTTCACATGGATTTCTCTTGTTCGGAGCTACAGCATTACATGACTGATGATCTTGCGTAAAGATATCCTTCGGCCAAAAAGGACAGCAGTTAATTAGAAGTCAATAAGTGAAACTAATAATGTCATCTGAAAGATCTCACCTCCCTTATCAAAGAAAAATGAACTTCATGAGTAGCCAAAGCAAGCATAATCAGGTCTGCATCCTGTATGCAAAATAATAACATACATTTACATATTATTCATTAAACAGCCTTCGCAGTATATTGATTGACATGATTCACTTTAGGAATCCTTTCGTACCAGACCATAGAGGCAATGGCGAGTGTTTGGTTCATAACTGTTACCAGCTCTTTGCTGTCTAATGAAAGACATGATCTTATGTTCCCCTTCTCCTGGAACATTGGCATCAGACAGAATCACCTGCACATAGATTCAAATTTTTATCTTGCCTGCTTCATTAAATGTTGCTTAAAAGTTACAATGGTAAACACAAGCATGAACACGCATATCTAGCAACAACAAGAAACAAATTAAACAACATCTAAACTTCAAAACCTTAATCTGCTTCCATGATGCGTCAGTGCTCATCCTCGAAGATATGTAACCATGTAGAGCCTCTGCAAGTTGGGACAAGAACTCTGTTCCTGGTGTTATCACATTTGAATCATTCACTTCACACTTCACCTTTGGAAGCACCATCTTTCCCTGTTTCTCGAACTCATTCCGCAGCCTATCTTCCTCTGCTTCCTGCAATATTAGAGAGCATACCGATTTCAAAACCTTCATAGAAAGTTACAAAACCAACTAGAACAAATGCACAAAACTAGTAGCTCTCACAGAAAGATGTTTTTCTTTGCCAGAACGGAATCGCCTAGTTCGCTGCTGATTCATTTTAGCCCTAGGAGCCACTCCATCTAAGCAATAGTTACAAAGAGTAGTTCACGTTAATACTTGAAAATGCTCTTCAAAATTGAGCATAATAAACTGTATGCTGTAAACTTAAACCCTAAGCCCTTCTAAAAATGCATCACCTATAGCAAGATACAGCAGCTTCCTTGGCCTGACAATTCCAAAAAGCCTGTCAATGTATGAAAACACTCTTTCGAATACCTCCTCATACGTGGTTGGAGCCTGCTTAAGTTTTCAACAACCACAATACCAATCACAAAAGACCATGCATGCACTAAAAGATGCACGTATATCAAGGGAGCAGTGAGTCACTTACAACTTCATCTTCATTATCCTCCGGATGAAAACATGGATGAATGATTCCATTCATGTCAAGATAAAGATTATCAAACTCGATACCATTAGGGTTTGGGGAGTTTAAGTCCACTGGATCACCAGCTGATTGCTCTATTACTTTGCATACTATATTTGGGTACTTGGACACCAGCCATCTGTAAAATGAAGGCACACCCATTGCACTAAGTTGCTGCTTTCTTCTTCCTTGAGGATGTATTGGTCTTACACAATTCAAGCTTCAAGTTACTGTGATCTATTTTAAGACTAGTGTGACGGTTTATAGTCCCATAAGCCATACAGCGAAGCCGTCATAATATGCAATGATTGAACTCACGACACTTCTTGGACATTTCACGACGTTTCATCTCTCGATGTAATCTAATGTTTTATTAAGAATAATGTCTAATGCACCACCAACCATAGAAATGATCAAAATGTTCTTGTCTTTTGTCTATTTTTTTGATACTCAGTAGAATTATTGTGCTACAAAATATTTCTTCAGAAAAATAAGGGTACTTAATTATCCATTCAATTAAGTTCTATATATTTCTATTTATGGACAACTCAAAAAATTCCACCAATTAGTAAATATATTTTCGCATTTTCCCAATCAATATTTTTACCCTTTTCTTCAGCTATCACTATATTCTCCTAATTAATTCCTACACTTAATCACTCTCTATTAGTTTCAGGTTTGTTGATGAAAATGCTCACAATTAATCCTTTTCTTTGAAAACTGTTCACTGGTGCATTCAACAGTAGGGAAAAATGCACCTGCAAATTGCAATCTCACTTGGTTATAGAATGCTTTTTAGATTTTAGATTTGTTCTCTTTTATGCCAAGAGTTTGATGTTAAAGAGAGTGCAAAACATTTATTTGGCTCATAAAAATTGTGCTACATAATCTTTAGATTCAGAATACATTAAGGAAGTAAAAGAGAAATCACAGAGGAAGTTCTCCGCTGTTAGCTATCACAACCTTCCTCTTGGGGGAGCCGCTCTGACTTCCTTCAGCTTCGACCTTGTAAACAACGTCCATACCTGAAAGAACTTTCCCGAATACAACATGCCTCCCATCCAACCTGTAACATGCCAAGGTATTTAATTACCACACCAGCACAAGAAATACAAATAAAGTGGAAAATAGATAAGTCCTCATTAATGGTGAGCTCAAAATGAAGAAAAAAATATCGAGAAAAAATTGGAAACAGCAGAGAATCGTAATCGTAACTATAAATTAATTTTCATGTGGAATCGGAAAAATTAGCATCTGTAAAACTTCTTCTATTCAGTGTCATGTGTGGCAGTTTATTTTTTGTAGATAGTGAAGAACACTTACCAGCTAGTTGTCACGGTTGTGATGAAGAATTGTGAGCCGTTGGTGTCAGGACCGGCATTTGCCATTGAGAGGATTCCTGTTGAATGGAAAGATGTAAAGCATTCATTATTCCTTTCATGATAAATTATTGTCCAGCATATTTGTTGATCAGATAACAAACAAACAAACAAACGAAAGCTGAGTGTACCTGGTCCGGTGTGCTTAATCTTAAAATTTTCATCTTTAAAATTGAGTCCATAAATAGATTCTCCACCCGTTCCATCACCCATGGTGAAGTCTCCACCTTGTAGCATAAAGCTAGGGATAATCCGATGGAAACTACTACCCTTGTAATGGAGAGGCTTTCCGCTTTTCCCAATTCCCTTTTCCCCTAAAAATTAAAACAGAAATGCGTTTGATCAACTTCATTTCCACGAACCAATTAAAACTAAAAAAGATGCGTATAAATTACAAAAGACGGATTGTACCAGTGCAAAGAGCTCGGAAATTCTCAGCTGTTTTGGGTACAGTCTTCCCAAAAAGACCCATCACAATTCGACCTGCACATATCAATTTGCATACTTTGAAATCACCCAACCAAATCGAATAAAACCGTAAATTCAAGAGTTACAAATAGGAAATATACCAGCTGGCTTCCCATCAATCTCAACATCAAAGAAAACCTTTTGGGTCACCTCCGTCAAATCCTTAGACTTCTTTGCCTGAAATAATCCACAGTTCAATTCTCAGATCCCACCACACTTTTCCATCAAAATCTAAAAACTAGATTTTACCACATATATTAAATTCCACAGCTTGCATCACTAAAACCTAAATCCACAGATCTGGAAAAAAGAGAACGATAAAACATGAATCGTTACAAGAAGGACAAAATCGATTAACGAACCTCGGAGAGAGCGAAAGATCCGATGACGCCAAAATCGCAAGTGACACGAAAATAGACCTCATTCTCGTCTTCTGATCAACAAAGCAAAAGCTCTTACAGATTTAATTTTTTTGTTTAATTTTTTTGTTTAAATATACTGAAATTCTGACTCAGTGGTTATGACTTTCTCCAATTTATTACTGCGTAATAAAAGTAGTTAAGAGCGCAAAAGAAAATATACAAATAAAAATATTTGTGAGATTGTAGGAGATAATTTTAATCGTTGATTTTAATAATTTAATGGATAAAGTTAAAAATAAAAAAATTTCAAATCTAACTATACTGTTTTTTTCACACATCTAACCGCCACATTTAATAAAAACTAATTTTAATCTCAGTCGTTAGAATAATTAAATCAACGGTACATTTTTTGTTCTTATATCTCACATAAATTAAATGTTCTCCTCGAATTAACCCATGATTTTAATACAAATTGCCATTACTCATAAAACACCGATTTTTTTAATAAATATTGAAGTTTGAAATGTGAGGAGAGTAAATTAATATAATTACGTTTCAAAAACTAGAAACAAGACATGAGATCCAATCCATCCGAGTCAGAAGATCACTCGTAAAATTCCGCAAGTAATGGTTGACGTCACCATCTCTCCGCTAAAAAATGTTGTAATCCCCCACTCTTCTCCAACTACTTGCATCCACAAAACTCTCAATTCATATATACTCACATCCCAATCTCATCCAAAAACCCCACAATGCTGCATTTTCACTACCAATTTACATGGCCGCCATCTTCCGATCCAAATCCCGTTTCCCTCGTTTCATCTACCGATCCATCATCTTACTCTCCCTCTTCTCCCTCACCGGCATTCTCCTCATCAAGGTACATTTTACTGTTACTCTTTTTTTACATTACTGTCATCTGAACTTGGGTTTGACATTTCGTCGAACAGTTGGAGGGCGTCGCATCACGGATCAAGACTGTCGCTGGCCATAACTTAGATCCCACTCCATGGCATCCATTCCCGCCAAAAAGCTTTGATGATGAGTCTAGACTCGGCCGAGCTTCAAAGATCATTAAATGTTCATACTTGACTTGTGCAGCTTCCGTCACTAGTAGTCTCTCTAGATCTATACGTGGAGGGCGGCAGAGTGCGTTTCAAGGGGAGAGTCAAGGGCAGTGTCCGGATTTCTTTAGGTGGATTTATCGCGATCTCGAGCCATGGTCTAAGTCCAAGATTTCCGTTGACCATTTGATTAAAGCTAAAGACTTTGCGGCTTTTAGAGTGGTGATTGTTGGTGGGAGGTTGTATGTGGAGTATTATTATGCATGTGTGCAGAGCAGAGCTTTGTTTACTGTTTGGAGTCTGTTGCAGCTACTGAAGAGATATCCTGGATTGGTTCCTGATGTCGATTTGATGTTTGATTGTATGGATAAGCCGACTATCCTTAGGAGTGAGCATCAAAATATGCCATTGCCTTTGTTTCGTTATTGCACCACACAGGAGCACTTTGACATTCCATTTCCTGATTGGTCTTACTGGGGCTGGTAAGACTCTTTATTATTACTGTGTGTTCTGATGTAAAGTGTTGAGCATGAGTGGCATCGATGAATATGATGCTCTTTTATCTCGCCAAATCTTTTTGTGCTTTGTTATGAAGTAGTTTAGCATTCCATTCGATAATATGATGCAGTAGTTTTTGTATATGAGAGGCCGGAGAATGTTTTATTCTTGTTATTTATTGTCAGTTAAGAAGCCTGGTCTCTTTTCTTGCTAAATATTGTAGAGCTTATCCCCTTCGTATCCAGATTCCAGAATTTGAGTTGCAGAATGATGGATGACTGACTTCAATACTTTTCTTGTCGGAATAGCACGGAATTAATTTGTATTTTCAGTCTGTTGGCACGTTTATTAATTCTGTAAAAATGGCAAATGATAAATTATGAATGTGATCAATCTTTCTGTTTGCCAGGCCTGAGACTAATGTAGCAGCCTGGGACAGCCAGTTCAAAGACATCAAAAATGGTGCTCAAGCTACAAGATGGACAGATAAGTTGCCATATGCATACTGGAGGGGGAATCCAGATGTTTTCTCTCCTGTGCGGACCGAGTTATTAAATTGCAATGACACGGAAATGTGGGGTGCACAGATTCTTCGTCAGGTATGTCAAATAAAGCTAAAAAATGGTGAAACTTCATCTGCTCTGCTGTCTGTTTCATCATTATTATTAATCTTGTGCTCTTCTTCATGGGTGTCAGAACTGGATTGAAGAAGCCAAAGCTGGTTATGAGCAGTCTAAATTATCAAACCAGTGTAAACACAGGTGAAGTTAACTAAATACCAAACTTATGATCGTTGTCATGAATAACTATGTCCTCAGAAGAAAAGCCATGAATCATTTCTGAGAGGGTTTTTCAAGAAACTGACCCTGTTTTAAACGTTAATACAGATATAAAATATATGCAGAAGGGTATGCTTGGTCAGTGAGCCTGAAATACATACTATCGTGCGGTTCTCTTACACTGATAATTGCTCCACAATATGAAGATTTTCTTAGTCGGGGGCTTATGCCAAAAGAGGACTTCTGGCCTATCCCTCCTACTCAGTTCTGTCCAGCTATAAAGTTTGCGGTGGACTGGGGTAATGAAAACCCTGCAAAGGTAAAACTAGTTCTTCACTCTTTTTTGGTTGGTACAAGTCTCGAACATTTTTGTGCCTCACATATTCATGACCTTTCTAATTGTTAGACTGCACACATCCTAGGCTAGTACTATGCTCTTTGAATCAAATTTACATGATATGGCACTGCGTCATTATTTGATTAGAAGACTTTCGCCATTCTTTATTAGCCGGAATCATTTTTGTTAGTCTTTCAACATATTTGTAATTGCCATGTTCCTCCCCTTCAGTGTTTTTCTCTATTAATAAATCAAGGTAATGGCCCCAGTAGGTGTTAGAAGTTAGAACAGTACGAATTTCACAAATCAAATTAATATTATGGTAGAATATTGTTTATAAATGTTTATTCTAATGAATATCTGTTATCAAAAATTCAAAAGGCGGAGGCAATTGGACATCGTGCTCTAGATTTCATGGAAAGATTGAGCATGGACAGAGTTTATGACTATATGTTCCACCTCCTTTCTGAGTACTCAAAGCTACAAGATTTCAAACCAGTGGCACCATCATCTGCACTTGAAGTCTGTGAAGAATCTCTGCTATGTTTTGCAGACCAGTTACAAAGCCAATTCCTTAAACACTCAACAACCACCCCCTCACCTAAGCCGCCTTTCACAATGCCTCCTCCTGACAACAATCTGATGAACTCTTGGATAAGTCAGAAGATGCAAAAAATCATGGAAGTTGAGCAAATGAGGTCAGATAAGTTGAAACAATGACGTTTTGTTGGCAATTATATTTTTTCTGCTACAGCTGCTGGGTAAGCGAGAGTAATTGAGGTAGCTTTACACGAAAAGGATCACGTATCTTATAAATTTACAAGAATTATCATATATGTTCACGGAAATTCAATTTATTTGGTGTCTCTGTGCTTCTACTTGGTACTACTATGTTGTCTTCCCCATATGCAGCTTTCTGTGCTGTAATTGTTGTAACTGTTTGTTAAGGCTTTTTCCTTGTATATTTTCTTAATGGTTTCATATCATGTTGCTTAGGGATTTGATCTGCAATCATTCTTAATTCCTAATTATAAGTTAAATGCCTCTTTTCTACGTATGTTTGTTTCAATACAACAATTTACTACGTAGACAATAAACATAAAGGGACGTGGAGTTCTAGAAGCATGAAAAGGCTCATTGGAACTTCCGATAATGGGGACGGCATTTACGTCCTTTACTTACACTTATTCCACTACTAAATTACTTTCCTAATCTCAACTTACATTAAAATACTTGTTTTAAAATTTATAAATTCCATTCATGCAGTGCGTATTCCGCTACCAACTTAAATATTCACGTCAGCATCAACCATTCCAATATTTAGACGGTTATTTTATACTCCGTCCCACTATGTTTGTCCACTTTGATTATTTTATACCTCACAAATAATCAAAAAGGTGGACAAACTTTGTGGGACGGAGGGAATATTATTTTATTTTTCATCGGTAGTACTCCCTCTGTCCCTTAATATTTGTCCACTTTCCATTTTGGGCGTCTCCTTAAGTTTGTCCACTTTCCTTCAATATCAACCACATATTCTACTTTTTTACTCATATATTTATAAATCATTTATTCTCAGCCACACATTTCTTACATTCTTTCTACTTTAAAAACCGTATAATTCATACTTTTGGACAAACAAATAAGGACGGAGAGATTAAAATAACGCAACCAATGAAGCCATTTTTCGATCACCATCAAATGCGACCCAAACCCTTTTTCTACTGGTTTTCTAATCGAACCGGTTCAATCGCAAGGGACACGTGGCGGACTGAGAGAGGAGCCGGACAAAGACCTTAGATATTTGGAATCCGGAGGTCCCACAAGCTTTGAGTCTTTCAGCTTTTTTTTCTCGACTTTCGCGAAACTCAATTCGTCGATTTAAATGTCGATGGCGAATGAAACTGATTTAAGAGTTTACAAATACGAGTGTGAACAGAAGGATGAAGAGGAGCGGTGGAGAGTGAGTTGTATAAGTTGTAGCTTTAGCTTAGGGCTCTCTTACAGTTGACTTTCGTTGACTCATCATCCTCTAGGGTCTAAAAAGTCTTTGATTCCCATACCCCTTTGTCTCCCAATCGATTCATTCATGTCTTATTTGGATTTAATGGAGCGGGGTTGAAAAAAGTGGCGCCTTTCTTTGTTCCTGACTTAAAGTGCTTCCCAGTTTTTGCGGTTGCTGCCTGTCTGCTCTTGTGAAACTAAAGGTAATCTTGCTCTGTCGATGTTTTGATTTGGATACTGTTTTTGTTGTGTTGGGTGGGAATATGAGACCTAGTGATTGTTGGTGTTTTTAGTTGTATTTATCATATATCATGTGCGGCCACACATGATAGATGGTTGATACATGAACTAATGCATACACCAATGTACAGTTCATAGTCTGTCTGGATGAGGACGGGTCCCTTGCTTTAAGGGACGGGTCCTCATGTACCAACGGACGCGTCCCCATGTGTCATAGTCTGCTTGGATGACGGACGGGTCCCTTGCATCTAGGGATGGGTCCTCATGCACCAACTGACGGGTCGACACGTGTCATTCTCTGGGTGAGACAGTTTTATAACTGCTGAACAGTTTATGTAACTGTTGAACAAGTGGGTGTAACCGTTGAACAGTTATGGGACCTGTCCCCATGAACGTGTCCCCACGTGTAACTGCTGAACGTGGCAGTTTTGGGTAACTGCAAAGACCCTGATATATATATTGAGAATGACTGAGTTTAGTGGGTAAGATGCTGAGAGCACAGAGGTATTGAGATACACAAGTATTGATACACCAAAAGACTAAACAAACGTCATCAACATTCGATCCAAGAGCCTTGATCGGTGTTGGCCGGTTTGTCTTATCTCACTTCAGATTTCGTGTAACCCTAAGGCTTTTGTAAGGGGCGAAATACTGATTTCGGAAAGTGAATACACGATTCAAACCGATATCAAGTTGCCATTTGATCAATCCCCGGAAGCAACAGCAGCAGCACTCTAGGGACCCGTCCTTGGAGAGCACCGGTGCTAGAAGGCCATATCTCCTTCAGACGCACCAGCAACAACAGTCGAAATCAGTATTCGGTGATCCATGGCAACTGTTCGTGAGATGGCAAGCAAGATGGAGAAGTTGGACAAGTTCGAGGGAACTGACTTCCGTCGCTGGCAGAAGAAGATGCACTTCCTGCTGACCAATCTGAAGGTGGCGTATGTCCTGTCCACACCCATTCCTGAGGTGGGTGATGATTCTTCAGTGGAGGCTTTGAGGATCAGGAACAAGTGGGAGAACGATGACTACATCTGCAGAGGACACGTCCTCAATGGTATGTCTGACTCCCTATTTGATGTTTATCAAAATGTTGAATCTGCTAAGGAACTTTGGGATTCTCTTGAGTCTAAGTATATGGCAGAGGACGCGTCCAGTGTAAAATTTCTTGTGAGCAATTTTAATGAGTACATGATGGTGGACAGTCGTCCTGTTATGGAACAGTTCCATGAGATACAACGTATCTTGGGGCAGTTCGCCCAACATGACTTGAAGATGGACGAGGCAATCTCGGTGTCCAGTGTCATTGACAAACTGCCTCCTTCGTGGAGGGACTTCAAGAACATGTTGAAGCATAAGAAAGAGAATCTATCTCTTCTTGAGCTTGCTAGCCACTTGCGTATCGAAGATGGTATTCGTGCGCAGGAGAAGGGTAAGAAACCACAGGTTTCTGGCTCTGTCAATGTGACAGAGGAAGGGTCCTCTAAGAGGGACAGAGGGAAGGGTGTTAAACGCTCTTCTGACAACACTGACAGTGGACCTAACAAGAAACCGTCCCAACCAGGGAAGGGTGTCAAATGTTGGGGCTGTGGCAAGATGGGACATCTCAAACGAGATTGTCGTTCTGCAAAGAAGGGTAAAGTTCCAAAGTCTGGTCAGAGTTCTAAGGAACCTGGGCAGTGTACTCATCAAGGTCAGAAATGGACGGGTCCCTTTCAGGGAACTGTGTCATGTTTGAAATCTATTCCTGTTTTGGATTATGTTTCTAACATTTCTGAGGCATTTATATGCAGGATGATGAGATTTCTTGGTGGATTGACTCTGGTGCTACGTCGCACGTGTGTAGGGACAGATCTATGTTCAAGTCGTTTGTTACAACGAGCAGTGGACGGGTCCTTCACATGGGAAATGAGTCAACATCACCTGTACTTGGCATGGACAAGTAGATTTGGAATTTACTTCTGGAAAGATTTTAAATCTTTGTAATGTGTTATTTGTTCCTTGCATTAGAAAGAACTTAGTTTCTGGACCTGTTCTCAATAAGATGGGTTTTCGGCAAGTGTATGAAGCCGATAAATTCATTTTGACTAAGTGTGGCTTGTTTGTTGGACGTGGTTACTTATGTAATGGAATGTTTAAACTTAGTGTTTCTAATGTTTCAACATCTGTTCACATGGTCAATACTCATGATAATAATGTATCAGAAGGACGGGTCCCTTCGAAGGACAGTTCCTCTCTGTGGCATGCTCGGCTTGGACACGTTCACTATAAGAGATTACTGGACATGTGTAATAATGGACTGATTCCCATGTTTAATAAGCATATTGAAAAATGTAGAACTTGCATGCTTACTAAGATCACTAGACAACCTTTTTCTAATGTTCAAAGAGAAAGTAGTATGCTTGAACTCGTTCATAGTGATTTGTGTGACTTTCATGCGACACCATCCTTGGGTAATAAAAAGTATGTCGTGACGTACATCGATGATTGTACTCGATATATGTATGTGTACTTGTTGCACAGCAAGGATGAAGCTCTTGATAAATTCAAAATTTATAAGAGTGAGGTCGAAACTCAAAAGGGAGTTTTGATCAAAAGACTCCGTACCGATAGAGGTGGTGAGTACTTTGATCCAACTTATTTTCAATCTGTTGGACTCGTTCATGAAGTCACTGCTCCTTATACACCTCAACAAAATGGTGTTTCGGAAAGGAGGAATCGAGTGTTAAAGGAGATGGTGAATTCCATGCTCTCCTACTCGGGACTTAGTGATGGGTTTTGGGGAGAGGCCATGCTTACTGCATGCTATATCTTAAATAGGGTTCCTAACCGAAGGAACAGGTCCTCTCCATACGAACTTTGGTTCAAAAGGAAACCCAGCTTGAGTTATGTACGGGTCTGGGGTTGTAGGGCAGCTGTCCGAGTACCAGATCCTAAGCATAAGACACTTGGTGAAAGAGGTGTGGAGTGTATATTCATTGGATATGCTGAACACTCGAGGGCTTATAGGTTCTATGTAATTGAACCAATAAGTTTCTATTCGGTTCATAGTGTTATTGAATCGAGGGATGCTATCTTTGATGAAGGACGTTTCCTTTCAAAGGGCTCTGTCACTGGTCTGGGACGGGTCCCTTACAGGGACTTGGACTCAGAACAGGGTGATGAGGGACACTTCCAATTGAAATCTATTTCAAATGGTGAGTCTCTCAGTTCTGATGTTCAGAATGATAATGTTAATCCTTCGGATGAACAAGTTTCTGAACTGAGGAAGGGTTCCCGAGTAAGAAAAGCAAAGTCATTTGGTAATGATTTTCAAACTTACTTGTTGGAAGGTACAAGGGATGAAATATATTCCCAACAGTTGTATTGTTACAATGTTGAGGATGATCCTAGAACCTTTGACGAGGCTATGAAGTCTCGTGATGCGTCCTTTTGGAGGGAGGCAGTAGATGATGAGATGCAATCCATCATGGGGAACCGTACCTGGACACTTACTGACCTGCCACCAGGTTGTAAACCTTTGGGATGTAAGTGGATTTTCAAAAGGAAAATGAGAGCGGATGGAAGTATTGACAAGTTTAAAGCTAGACTTGTGGTCCAAGGCTTTAGACAAAAGCAAGGGACGGATTACTTTGACACGTACGCTCCGGTTGCTCGTATGTCAACCATTAGGTTGTTGATTGCTTTGGCAGCAATTCACAATCTAGTCATCCATCAAATGGATGTGAAAACAGCATTCCTTAATGGAAGGTTGGAGGAGGAAATTTACATAAAACAACCTGAGGGATTGTCCTTGCTGGTCTTGAACACAAGGTGTGCAGACTGGACAGGTCCCTGTATGGACTGAAACAGGCTCCTAAACAATGGCATCAACGATTTGATGAGGTTGTGTTGTCGAATGGTTTTGTTTTAAACCAATCGACAAGTGTGTATATAGCAAATTTGATGATTCTGGTGAAGGAGTCATAATTTGCATATATGTTGATGACATGCTGATTTTTGGGACCAGTCATGGACGGGTCCTTGAGACGAAACAGTTTTTGTCATCACAATTCTCCATGAAAGATATGGGGGAGGCTGATGTTATTCTTGGTATAAGGATAATGAGAAACAAATCAGGTATCATGTTGACTCAATCACATTACATTGAGAAGTTGTTGAGGAAATTCAACTACTATGATTGTAAACCTGTGAGCACTCCCTATGATCCTGCTAAGGGACTCGTCCCTAACACAGGAGCAGCTGTATCTCAGCTGGAATATTCTAAAGTAATTGGGTCTTTGATGTACGCTATGACTAGCACAAGACCAGATATTGCTTTTGCAGTGGGTAAGCTTAGTAGATTTACTAGCAACCCTGGCGTTCATCATTGGGACGCGGTACATAGAGTGTTGAAGTACCTGAAGGGAACACTTGATTATGCTCTTATGTACACTGGCAGTCCCTCTGTTGTGGAAGGGTACTCAGATGCAAGTTGGATAAGTGAAGAAGACCATTCCTCGTAAGCGGGTGGATATTCCTGCTTGGGGGAGGTGCTATTTCATGGGCTTCCAAGAAGCAAACTTGCATGACGTCCTCTACGATGGAATCTGAACTTGTTGCCTTAGCGGCTGCTGGTAAAGAGGCAGAATGGCTAAGGGACTTAGTCCATGATATTCCATTGTGGGAGAAACCAATTTCACCCATATCAATACATTGTGACAGTGCTGCAGCGCTGAATAAGGCTATTGCCAGGTGTACAATGGGAAATCACGCCACTTAGGTGTGAGGCATAGTGTGATCAGAGAGCTCATTTCACACGGGGTGATATCGGTTGATTTCGTTAGATCACAACGGAACATGGCAGATCACTTGACGAAGGGTCTTGCAAGAGACATGGTTGTGAGATCTAATGAAGGGGGTGGGACTTGTACACAGTACGTACCTGACTAGTCCTTTAGGGGTGAGACACCCAATTCCTACCGGTAACTCCGGGACAGAATTCAATGTGGCACAAGCTCATTTCTAAAGGCTGGGAGCATGATTTAACCCCCACGTTTGCTCTGTCCTACTGAATAGGCTGATAGGGACCCGTCCCTGAATCTTAATAGTTTCCTTGAAAAAGTGTAAAGTAGGTACACGATAGGGAGCGGTCCCTGATAAGGAAATTACCTATGTGAACATGAAGTTTGGCCGCTTCATGAGGCTTCAGGTAGGCCTCGGACATGTTCATGAATAGATATGGACTCATGGCCGTTAACGAGTCAGGACAACTTTGTTTAGTCAGATGACTTGCGTGTGTATTGTCTTGTGGCACCCAAGAGGGATTGATTGGTTCAATCCTTACGGACACCATGATTTTCAGGGTGTTTCAAGCTGTACACTACGTGGAAATTCAATCGTAATGGACATTTCCACTTATGCGCAAGTTATGATAAAATACACTAAAAGGGGGAGGATTGTTGGTGTTTTAGTTGTATTTATCATATATCATGTGCGGCCACACATGATAGATGGTTGATACATGAACTAATGCATACACCAATGTACAGTTCATAGTCTGTCTGGATGAGGACGGGTCCCTTGCTTTAAGGGACGGGTCCTCATGTACCAACGGACGCGTCCCCATGTGTCATAGTCTGCTTGGATGACGGACGGGTCCCTTGCATCTAGGGATGGGTCCTCATGCACCAACTGACGGGTCGACACGTGTCATTCTCTGGGTGAGTCAGTTTTATAACTGCTGAACAGTTTATGTAACTGTTGAACAAGTGGGTGTAACCGTTGAACAGTTATGGGACCTGTCCCCATGAACGTGTCCCCACGTGTAACTGCTGAACGTGGCAGTTTTGGGTAACTGCAAAAAACCCTGATATATATATTGAGAATGACTGAGTTTAGTGGGCAAGAAATATGCAGAGAACACAGAGGTATTGAGATACGCAAGTATTGATACACCAAAAGACTAAACAAACGTCATCAACATTCGATCCAAGAGCCTTGATCGGTGTTGGCCGGTTTGTCTTATCTCACTTCAGATTTCGTGTAACCCTAAGGCTTTTGTAAGGGGCGAAATACTGATTTCGGAAAGTGAATACACGATTCAAACCGATATCAAGTTGCCATTTGATCAATCCCCGGAAGCAATAGCAGCAGCACTCTAGGGACCCGTCCTTGGAGAGCACCGGTGCTAGAAGGCCATATCTCCTTCAGACGCGCACCAGCAACAACAGTGATGTGGTTCGAGTGATTCCATTGTTTAGTGGAAGTTATTTTGAGGGTTAGGTCAAGTATGTTTGGTATTTCTGGTCTCATGTTCGGCTGAAAGTTAGCAACTTTTTTTCTTATTGAGTTGTTGTATGTTTGTGAGCTTACTTTCTGAAATGGGGTTTTCTCTTTTGATTGAAAGATTGGATTTTTGGTAATTTAGGGACTTTTTAAGCTGCTTAATGTTTCAAACTTTCAATATGAAGTTACTCTGAGTGGGAAATTGATCCTGTTTTCTTCAGGTTTATATGGTGATGGAGGGATTCCAGAAGGGAGAAGCTGTGTGCAATAAGTTTTCACAGTTGCTTGAATTTGCGGCTTGTGATGATTTGGTTGGATTTAGAAGAGCTGTTGAGGAGGGCTTTGATATTGATGGGGTGGAACTGTGGTATGGAATGAGAATAGGGATGAAGAAGATGGGGCTTGAGGAGAGGACACCTCTCATGATTGCTGCCATGTTTGGAAGTGTACATGTGTTGAGTTATATTCTTGAGAGTGATTGCATAGATGTGAATAAGATATGTGGTTCAGATGGGGCCACTGCTCTCCATTGTGCTATTGCTGGTGGAGCATCTTCTGCTTCTCGGGTCATTAGACTCTTGATTGATGCTTCTGCTGATTGTAATTTGGTTGGGGACTATGCAGGCAACTTAGCTGCATTAATAGCTCGTGTGGAACAGTGATGAGTTTTGTGAAAGGCTGCAATAACGATGGTGAACTTGCATCTGATCCATTTGATCAAGAATTGACTGGTGTGGATGTTGAAGAACAGCAGCAGGTGTCTAAAGCTATCATGGAGAAAAGAGATTATCCGATTGATCTTTCCCTTCCTGATATTCAGAATGGAATTTATGGTACGGATGAGTTCAGGATGTACACATTTAAGATCAAGCCATGCTCCAGGGCATATTCTCATGACTGGACCGAATGCCCCTTTGTTCATCCTGGTGAAAATGCGAGACGCAGGGATCCAAGAAAGCATCACTATAGCTGCGTTCCTTGCCCAGAGTTTAAAAAAGGCACCTGCCGTCAGGGAGATGCTTGTGAATATGCTCATGGGATCTTTGAGTGCTGGCTTCACCCTGCCCAATATCGTACAAGATTGTGCAAGGATGAGACTGGCTGTAATAGAAGAGTCTGTTTCTTTGCTCACAAGCCCGAAGAGCTTCGTCCTTTGTATGCATCTACAGGCTCCGCCATACCTTCTCCGAGATCATACTCATCAGCTTCTGGTTTATTGGATATGAGCTCATCAGTCCCACTAGTCTTGGGTTCTCCTTCAGTCCTGATCCCATCTACATTGACACCTCCCGTTACTCCTACAGGCTTGTCTTCTCCGAGGAGCAGATCCATTTGGCAAAACCAGTCTAATTTCATATGTTTCGAACCCTTTGAATTCGAACAGTCGATTGAAGTTTACACAAAGTGCTAGAAATATGGACTTCAACACTAACGAACAGCTTAATGCAGAATCCCAACACCGCCGTCAGCAATCTTTGATGAGGAAATGTATGGCATCTCTTCTCCATCTCGTGAGAGTATTTCACCTTTCACATCCACTCCCGCTGCCAGAGTTGGTGAATTTAATAGGCTGATGGGGAGGAATTCTTGCAATCTAGAAGACATGTTTGCAGCAGCTGATCATTCGAAGATGCCTCAGCTACACAACTTATCACTGGATCAGAACCAATCTCAAATTCCTTACGGAATTCAGATGCACCAAGATCAGCTTCGAGCCAGCTATCCATCAAACCTATCATCTTCTCCTGCCAGGTCCTCGTCATTTGGCACTGGCCCTTCTCGGTCATCACCTGCAGCATCTACTCTAACTTCAAGATCAGCTGCATTTGCAAACCGCAGTCAGAGCTTCATAGAAAGAAGCCCCAACAATCACAACTCTGGATTCTCATCGCCTGCCTCATTATCTGCCACTTCATCGCTCCATGGATGGGGTTCCCCAACTGGGAAATTAGAATGGGGTGTCCAAAGAGATGACCTGAGTAAGCTCAGAAAATCTTCTTCCTTTGGCATCCACAGCAATGGCAATAGAAATGGCTCAATTCCTGGCGAGTCAGAAATTTCTTGGGCATCTCCTCAGAAGCAAGACACCCTTCCTACCCAAAGTCTGGATGAAGATAACCACACACAGTATCATCCCAACGACGGAAATTCCGGAAGCATCCCAACTTGGCTCGAGCAAATGTACCTCGATCAAGAGCAGACAGTAGCTCACTGATCTCTATACAGATTATTTTTACTAACAGATCTGTCAATTATTTTTAGCTCCTCGGGTTCTTGATCAATAGAACTGCTAGAGAATCTCATTTTTCGGGATTTCCAGGATTCTATTCAAGAGTTTGTTCTTGAGATCATATGAGAGAAATTATCATGTAATATACATATCATTTTTGATGATAATTTGAATTCATTATAGACATGCTGGACTTCCTTGTTAGTTTTTGAATCTAATTTACAGTTGTTGTTAAAAGAACAGGTTACAGGACACTAACTATGCTATATTATAAAGCTGCTTCATTCAAATTGAATGAAGATGCAGAAGATCATTCAGAAGCTGGTCCATTATGTGTACTTCAATTCTGCTGCTAAATCTTTAACACTCCAATCTGCTGTTCCTTTTTGATCTCTGCAACTGTTATTCACAGAACTTTGCCCCACATTTCTCTGTTCTTCTTTTGACCATTAACAACAGCTACAACAGTTTTGTTGTTCAATAATGCAGCCTGTGTCTGCTCTTAACTGATTCATCTGTATTTTGATGATCATCCTCCTGCTCTAATAAGAGATCTTGGTCTTGTCTTGTTCAGGTGAAGATGCTCTACTGCTAGAGCTTGAGCTCCTTGTCCTGAATCATCTTCTGCTGACATGAAGTGGGTTCTTGAAAATCAAATATGGAGACTGGCTTGAGTCATCTGTATCACTGCTTATCTGATTCTTTCGACTAATCTGATTTGCTTCTGTTCTTTTCATCAGATGTTTTCTCTCTGTTTCGTCGCCTTCCTTGTTTCTACGTGACTTCTTTCGAGATGGGTTTGTTGTCGAATTTGAGTATATATAAACTCGTCATCATCCAGAGTAATATAAGCAGGAGTGTCTCGATATGATAGGG